>SJYA01000393.1:362751-418905 GCA_006410615.1 Neotragus moschatus | reverse complement strand
CATATCTGAGGTTATTGATATTTCTCCCAGCAATCTTGATTCCAGCTTGTGCTTATTCCAGCCCAGCGTCTCTCATGATGTACTCTGCATATAAGTTAAAAAGCAAGATGACAGTATACAGCCTTGCATACTCCTCTTCCTATTTGGAACCAGTCTGTTGTTCCCTGTGCAGTTCTAACTGTTGCTTCCTGACCTGCATATAGGTTTTTCAAGAGGCAAGTCAGGTGGTCTGGTATCCCCATCTCTTTCAGAATTTTCCACAATTTGTTGTGATCCACACAGTCAAAGGCTTTGGCATAGTCAGTAAAGCAGAAATAGATGTTTTTCTGGAACTCTCTTGCTTTTTCCATGATCCAGCGGTTGTTGGCAATTTGGTCTCTGGTTCCTCTGCCTTTTTGAAAACCAGCTTGAACATCTGGAAGTTCACGCACGGTTCACGTATTGCTGAAGCCTGGTTTGGAGAATTTTGAGCATTACTTTACTAGCGTGTGAGATGAGTGCAATTGTGCGGTAGTTTGAACATTGTTTGGCATTGCCTTTCTTAGGGATTGGAATGAAAACTGACCTTTTCCAGTCCTGTGGCCACTGCTGAGTTTTCCAAATTTGCTGGCATATTGGGTGCAGCACTTTCACAGCATCATCTTTGAGGATTTGGAATAGCTCGACTGGAATTCCATCACCTCCACTAGCTTTGTTCATAGTGATGCTTCCTAGTGTTACAGTAGCTCTTGTTTTGTTGTTCATTCGCTCAGTTGTGTCTGACTCTTGTGACCCCATGGACTTCAGCACAGCAGGTTTCCCTGTCCTTCATCAACTCTCAGAGCTTGCTCAAACTCATGTCATTCGAGTCAGTTATGCCAACCAACCATCTTGTCCTCTGTCATCCCCTTCTCCTCCTGCCCTCGATCTTTCCCAGCATCAGGGTCTTTTCCAGTGAGTCAGCTCTTCTCATCAGATGGCCAAAGTATTGCAATACTCTGGCCACCTGATGTAAAGCTATTTGGTAGATTAAAAATAAATGCAAAAATGGGTAAAATTCCCAAAAACGTCCCAGAGTTTGAGTTATATTTACATGTATTTTCTTTTTACTCTTCAGTGTAACTGTGAGGCAGTGAAAAGGCCAGATATTTCACGGAGCAGTCTGTATGTTACAAAGATAAGTGTAGGTACATAGATGTAAAGTAATTTTTTTTTAAGGTGAAGTAGCAAGTCAGTCTAGATTTCCTTTATATTGTGGTGACTCCCTGATGAGGACTGTTTGAATTAATTCTGCATTTCAGTGCTTTACAGAGGCCAACAAACAGAGATGGTGTATACCACACACAAAGTATAGTTATCTCTAATGTCTTTTAGGACAGATGCTTTCTTCTGGGCACATGGTAAGTGAGGTGAGTCATCATTCTGGAAAGCTCCAGATTCCTAAAACCTTTCAGAAGGTTTTCCTATAGCAGGTTCAGTCCAAGACCCATGGGTTCTTAAAAGACTGATTTCATCATGTTTTGAAGTGATTCATCTGGGAATTAGAATGAGAAAAAAAGCAAAGTATAGAATATTTGACAACAAGACCTGAGGTTAAAATCGTAGTCACTTCTGATATTCTGTTTAGTTGTCCTGCAGTTAACTAATAGTTATTTTTAAGATATTTTCTCAGTTGTGCCATTAATGCTAAGTAGATGTATATGGTAAAATAAAATAATCAACTGAGATAATCTTTTATGTTTAAGGCTGTGTTATTGTGAAGCAGCTACCCTTCTCCAGGTGATTCGTCTGTTGTCAAAACAGTAGATTATCAAAAAGTGATTCTTTAATTTTTCTGAGTGAGTGTGGTATTATGTATTTATTCCATGTAATTCTGGATTATAGTTTAAGCTTCAACCTAGATGTAATTTAATCTGGATATAGTTTGTTCTTCTGAGTGTTAGTTCTAACATATGTATAGCCCTCTGAGAGGGAGTACTGGTAACAGCAATAATAGTAAGAAGAGTAATAACCGTGATAGCCAATCTCTGTTGAGTTTAAATTAGGCAAATACTGTGCTAAGTGCCTGACTGATATCTTCTCATTGTATCCTTACAAAATCCTTACAAGGCCAGTACTATTCTGTCTCCATGTTGCAGATGAGAGACTGAGGTGCGTGGAATGTAAGTAATTGATGGGGAGTCTGACAGCTGTTAAAGTGTGAGTGTAGGGATGTGTATAGAGGCAGTCTGACTCTAAAGCTGATGCTTAAAAATAGTGTTCATTCCTGCCTCCACTCTAAATGTGGTTACTTTACAAATATATTGGAGTCTTGATCTATTACTGTTTTCAAGGTCTGTATGCTAAGACAGCATCATGAAACCATCATTGTTCTTTAAAGGAAGATGCAATTCTTATCTTGAATTTTGTGCTAGCATGAGGTTCTGGAATCAGCACAGCTCTTCAGTAGGGCCCGGCCGATTACATTTCTCCCAGAATTGGAGTCATTACTCACATGAAGTTTTGCCCTTTTGGTTATGAAGCCTGCAAATCCTGGCTTTAAAAATCTCAATTAAATGTGATCATCTCCACACAATCCCTCTCCGACATGACTGGTATTTCTTGTAGATGTAAGCTCCTTGAAGAAATGGTGTTTGCTTATTTAAAATTTTCCCTTTCATTTTCCAGGTTTTACAGCTGCACTCTGTCAGCTTAAGCTTGCATTTGAAATTGACTTTAAAAGCCCAGATTCCCTTTTCCAAGACCTCTTATTTCTATGCCAATTAGATAACATCGTACTGTGGGGATTTTCTGAAGTATGCCCACTGAAACAAGGCAGCCATCTGCCTTTCTGAGGTCTAATCTGCTGGCTTTCATTGTTTTGTAAAATGACTTCAGGGTACTGACATGGTCTGGAGCTGTGTGCAGATTGCTGAATCGTTGCATTATGTTGTCCCTAGTGGAGCCTAGGCTACATGTTGATCCTATTGAATATCCGGTTGCAGGAGAGCATGAGAAGCTGTCTGAAGTTCTTCAGAACACTAGGGTGGACTGAGTTCCTTTTCATTCTCATATTAACGAGTGTTCTGGCAGTAACTGGAAGTTATAACGAAGAAGCACTTTGAACATCCAACCTACCTAACCTCTGCCAGAGTCACCTTTCTAAAATTTTTTTCATATGTTGTTTATCTGCCCAGTGTGAATACACAGTCCTAGTTTTCACTCGTTTTAATGCAGAAATGCAACATGTTAGACAGTTCTTTATCTTGGGTTTTTTCACTGAATTTATTTCCATGTGTGTATACAACTTCCCCATGCTTTTGTATTGCTACTTAATGTTCTTTTACAAGACATATGATTTATTTATCCAGTTCCCAATTACTGGAAATCTGGATGCTTGCAAACGTTTGCCATACAAACATTGTTTCATTAATTGTTTGTGTATACATGTCATATTTGCATGTATTTTAAGTTTTCTGTAGGCTAAATACTCAGAAATACAGAGTCACAGGGTGTATGTGTAGGTATCGTGGGTGGATATCACCCGGCTGTCTTCTCAATCATCGTGGTTTTTAGAACTCTCATCTCTCCTTACTCTGCAGTCAGGATGTTCGGTTTCAGCTGAACTAATTAGTGGTCCTGGAAAATGGGATAAAGGTTTTCACCTGTTTCCTAACTGTCTCAACACATCCTTTCCTTCTGTTCCTTCCACTCTGAGGACTGAGCTCAGCCACTCAGTCATGTCTGACTCTTTGTGCCTGGGTGAACTGCAGCATGTCAGGCTTGCCTGTCCTTTCCTATCTCCTGGAGTTTGCCCAAACTCATGTCCATTGAGTTACTGATGCCATCCAACCGTCTCATCCTCTGTCACCCTCTTCTCCTTCCACTCTCCACCTTCACAGATCCTTCCCACACACGCAGGAAGCCCTTCTCTCTGGGCTCACAGTTGCAGTTTGCTGTTGCTCTTTTCTGACTGTTTATGGCATGCGCGCACTCGACTCCCTTTTGAAGCTCCGTCTTACGCTACTTGCAGCGGAATTGCTTCTTTTGCAGCGTCTGACCTTTGCAGCCAGGTTATCAGCAGGCTGAGGGCTCTTAACTTTCGTTTCACATTTTGTGCGCTTCTTACTGCCTAGGACTGTGCTCTGCGCATTGGAGGCTTCTTTTCTGAGCTTCTGACAAAATCAGATACAGTCTTTCAGTTAAAAGCTAGGAACACGTGCTTTTTATGAGAAGCAAACGAGAAGCGCCAGATGTAGAAAAACTCCCTGACCTGTCACTGTCCAGTGATAACTACTCTTGACATGCTGTTACACATCCATCCTGCTTGTGAATAAATGTACAGATAGATGTGATGTACCATTTTACACATGACCTGACACTATTCCAATGATGAAGTACCTTGCTTTTCTTCAATAAAAGATTTATATCTTCTCCCATGTCAACTGGTAGCATTCTGATTGTTAGTGGCTGTATCGCAGTTGTTTCTACACTCAGACACCTCAGTTCATTTCAGCAGTCCTGAACTGATGGACACGTGTGGTTTGTAGTTTTCTCTCTGAGTTGATGCATCTGTCAGTTCAAGTGTGATGATCTCTTGAGAGAAGGCAAAGTCTTGGAAATGAAAGAACTGCATTACAGCATGGATATACCTTATGGGATCTAAATAATCCCCTTTAAAAGAGAAGAAAATTGAAAGCAATGTTGAATATTTTCCTAGGCACCTGTCACATTCTAATAGTTAGCTGTGGCCTTCAGTACCGCATTCAGTCATCAAAAAGTATCATGGAATATTAGACATGAATCAAAGGAAAAAAATCTCAAGGAGGTACTCCAGGAGAAACAACCTTTGCATGTATTTGTGAGTGTACAATTGAATCATTGCTTTCTGCCTTTTTTCCTGCTGGGCACTGACTACCTGTCTTTCTCCTTCCAAAACTATTTTGGAAAGCTTGTCTAATTTAGAATATCATAAAAGCATTTTCTCTCCTGTCAAGGTACAGAGAGGAGCAATGTTTTCTGTTTCTTAGAGAACAGTTTGCTTAGGAAAGCCTCTGATGAAAGAGGCTGCAGCTGTGGGCTATTTTGAAACTTACTTGAAAACACTTTGGTATGTTTATTTCTTTACTACTCTACTTGATTTCAGAAAAGATTTGAGATGGTTTACAAAGATGCAAACAATTGACTGGATAAAATTTATTTGGTAGATGACTAAAAGGAGGTAAAGGGAAAATGAGGGTAAGAAGGTACACAGAAAGCCAAGAGTAAGGTTAGTTCCCGAAATAGACACAGAAGATGAAATTGCCATCTTTGAAGTTCTAGAAGAGTCGCATGTGGGCAGTTTGGCATGGTTCGCTCACAGTATTAAGTCCTGTGTACTCACTCCAGTTGGCCTAAGATTTGGCCTTGAGCTGGCATGTCGGGTTGTAACCTCATCTTTTAATGATTAGAACACAACCCTCCTACTCAGAAGAAGTTCAGATATTACTGATTTTGGGGTCCAAGTGAAAATGCACCTAAAGAAAAGACTTTTACACAGTGTGAACTCATGAAGCCAGCACTTCCCAGCTGGAAAGGCCTTTAAGAGGTCATCCGGTTCTACCTCTTAGGATGGTGGGATGCCTGGTAGTTGTGTCATGCTCTTGAAGGGGCTCTGTGGGGCGCAGAGTCTGCGCATGATCAGACCTTCAGCCAGTTGCTTCTGCTCTCCAAGCCACAGTTTCTTTGTGCACCAAACAGGAGTGAGGGCTGGTTCTTACCTCATGGGATCACCATGAGGATTAAGTGAGATGATGCGAGAGAGGGAAGTGTAAATCAGAACAGTGAGACCCCACCTCGTGCCCGGGAGGATGGCTGTAACCAAGAAGACAGATGCAACACGCTTTAGTGAGGATGTGGGGCAGTTGGAACCCTCAGATGCTACTGGTGGGCATGTAAAATGGGCAGCTGCATTGGGAATTCCTCAGAACTTAACACATGATCCAGAAATGCCACTCAGATATGTGCTGAGGAGAAAACACCAGAACTTGTACACAAGTGTTCATGGCAGCATTATTCTTAAGTGCCCACATTGGAGACAACCCAAGTGTCATCAGCTAGTGGATGGAAAAAAGGGCAATGTACTGCATGTTTCTGTTTAGGTGAAATGCCCAGAAAAGGCACGTGATTAGAGGCAGAAAGTAGATGAGTGATTGTCTAGGACTGGAGGCTGTGCAGCAGATAGGGAATGACTGCAACTGGACATGGGGTTTCTTTGGCGGTAATAACATTTGCTTAAAATTGATTGTGGGGATGGTTACTCTGTGACATATACTATTTAAATCGATGAATTGTGTCATAGGTGAATTATATGTAAATAAAGAGAAGGAAATGGCAACCCACTGCAGTATTCTTGCCTGGAGAATCCCATGGATAGAGGAGCCTGGCAGGCTACAGTCCATGGGGGTCACAAGAGGTGGATACAACTTAGTAACTAAACCACCACCAAAGCTGTGTGTGTGTATATATATATATATATATATATATATATATATGGCTACATGCACACACACACAGGATAATGCACAGTGAAGTTCTTAGTGTAGTGAAATAAGCCGTATACTAAGTAAATACTCAATAAAGGTAGGCTTTTCTTTTTCAAACAAGGGATGAAACTGTTTGAAACACCTTATCCTGGATCGAGTGGCTCCCCTGGCCTAACCCGGAGCCCAGTTCTCCTAAAAGTAAATTGGAGTTCTCTCCTTCTACAGGACAGTAGCTGTAGAGGCCCTGTGGCTCCTTCTAACATGGTCTTGGGTTATTTTGACTTCAGATGACTTTCATTTGGCCTTGAACCTTTCCACTGTAAAAACACTTTGGAGTTTCCCAATTGTGGATGCAATATAAACCTTGAAAGAGTCAGCAAATTTTTCAATTAACCATGATGAACTGCTTGAATTGATTCATGGCTGTGTCTGCTATTGACTTTTCAGAGACCGATTAGCCTGCCTCAGAGTTCCCAGGCACTCAGCTTTTTAACTTTTTCTCCATGAAGACTGTCTTGGGCCATTTCACTTCTCTCTCAAAATAGGCTGGGCAATCAAAAGCATTGGAGGTTTCTCCAACGTCTCTCAAGGTTTCTTAGTAACAAGTAGAGTTGATATAAAATGAAATTTTGGTTTCCTATTATAGTTTTTATATCATTGTTTTAAGTTTATGTTTTTGGCCGCTGCATCTGGATATTGCCAAGTCATTGTGACATGAGGAAACTACGAAGCTTGTTATCAACCTCATATTCTCAATCCAGTGAATTTTTTTGTGTATGTGTGTGAAGTGTGCCAACATTTATTCAGCAAGCTGACAGATCAGTGTTTAGATGCTCCCTACCTGATTCTACAATGGAATGCCAGGAAAATTAAGCAATGGGCCTCTCCATTCTCCAGAATCTGTCAGGGCAACTTAGATCATGCTCTAGGGGTACCAAGAAGAGACAGGAGACAGGAAAGAATACACAGGCCACATCAGACTTTCAACCTCATGGAAGCCTCCCTGTTTGGTGCACATGTTCACGGTGAAGACACATGGCACGCTGAGAAGTGAGCTAGGGAAGGCAAAGTGGAATCCAATCAGTTCTAGGCACCGCTGTGGCCTTTCTCACCCCCAGGACCTCAAGAGTGAAAGGGCAGGGCGGGCAGAATCTAGGTAGGAGAGGGAAGTTGCTCATGGTAGCCAGGTCACTTAAACTCTTCACACTTCAGGATGTATGACTCCCAAATGCAAAGCACTGGTGATTTTCCCTTCAAGGATGCGACGGGTAACCTGATTCAAACTCAGAATACCTTTCTCCAGCATGAATGGCTAAGTGGGGTGGAGGTGGGGGGATCGTCCAGAAATCATCACTGTCCAGGCTGTGCAGGGACTGCAACCAGGATGGTGGCTGACTGGCCAGAATCCACAAATATGACCACTGCCCAAGAGTCCACGTGGTCTAGCACCCTGCATCTGTTCTAGGCTGGTCTGTAATCGCCCAGGTGGTACTCAGCCAGACCGCGGGTCCTGTGCTGCACTGCCAAGTCGTGCTGGTAGGTCTGCGGCTGCTCCGCCTCAGCCAGGGCGCTGAACAGGGCCTGCGTGTTCTGCTGCAGTCTCGGTGATGTCCGTGGCCCAGAAGAAGGGGGTCTGAGGGACAATACTGGTCACCAGCAGCCCCACCCACCTTCCTGCCGATGCTGGGGATGGTAGCCAGCCGGCCCAGGTCTCAGAAACATTCCCTCAAGAACAGCACCAAAAAGGACCCTCTTATTTCCATGAGAACTGCAAAGAAGCTTGTCTTGGGTTTCTCTGTCTCACAGGGCTCACCAGAAGCTTTAGGAGTGAGCTGTGGACAGGCAGTGGTTCTGGCAAATCTTTGAGCAAAGGGCATCTCCGAAATCAGCAGTGCCTGGGCCCGCTTCAGTCACATCGGGGGTCCTCTTGGGAGACCTGTTGTTGGGATTCGCGTACAGTTTTCATTTGTGGCAGTGCTCCCCATTTGGTCCCTGGATCGCAAGTGCACTTTGCGCACAGAGCCCGGATCTGCGAACGCGAAGCATTTGCAGCCATTCTGGACTCTGTGGACATGCAGAGAGCTGAAGTCCTTTAGAAGGCATTGGATTTCCTCTGCGGAATATTTCTATGTGTGTATATATATATTCTTTTCATATTCTTTTCCGTTATGGTTTATTATAGGATATTGACTATTGTTCCCCATGCTATACAGTAGGGTTTTGTTATTTATCCATTCTATATATATTGGGTTGGCCACAGAGTTCATTTGGGTTTTTCCAAAGTATCTTATGTAAAAATCTGCATGAACTTTGTGGCCAACCCAGTCATAGTTTGCATCTGCTAATTCCAAACTCCCCATCCATTCCTCCCCCACCTCCCATCCACCTTGGCAGCCACAAGTCTCTGCTCTATGTCTGCGAGTCAGTTTCTGTTTTGTAAATAAGTTCATTTGTGTCGTAGTTTCGATCCCATATATAAGTGATGTCATATGGTATCTGTCTTTCTCCTGACTTATTCACCTAGCGTCATATCCATGCTGCTACAAATGGTCTACTGAGAACGTGCCCTCAATGGTATCCCAGTCAGGAGTACAAGGCAAATCAACCCATCAGGTTCAGCATCTGGGAGGCAGCAGGTCCACTGTCTTGCTGCCATAATAAACTGGCCAAGATAGCATGTGTTAAAGTCCAACAGGTGTAGTTTCAAAATCACCTTGTGATAGATGGAGATTTCTAGTTTTCCTGTAAGAGGAAGTAAAAGATACTAGATAACAATGATTGTGCAGGCCTTGAGTGAGAATTCAAGTGTACCTTGAGTGTACACTTAACAGTTGTCCTTTCTCATGCCCTCTTTCCTTTGCAACAAATATTTCCATTATTAAAATATGTGTACTTGATAAAAAAGATCAAACATTTGTTGATGCTTGCAATATGCTAGCCACTATTCTAGGTTGGGATACTTGAAGAGTAAAGATGAATAAATTTTGTGAGGACTGGGTTGTTTTACACAGTCGTTTCAATTACTCTACATGAATTTTGAGAAAGAGTTAGTGTTAGCTTGCTGTGAGACTTCCAATAAATATTATAATTCAGCTTTGATGAGACTCTTATTTTTGAGACTTATCCACTGTACCTATTTGCACAGCTCTTGTAGGTGTTGGAGACAGGTTTGTAAAAGGAAGAGCATACAGGAAGAACTCAGTGAGTGCTGAATTTAGCACCTTTATAGACTGTGATTCTATTGCCTGTTGCAAAGCAGAATCATTGGACATAAATTGAAGCATTTACCGGCTGTATGCCTTCTTGCATTCTACTGCTCTTGGTTGAACATCTGAAGTGTGCCAGTTAGGGTCCCAGGCTCTGGAATTCAGGGATCAACAAGCTGGGCAATGTGTCTGTTCTGTGGAACCTACATAAGGAGGACTCCTCTGTGAAGAGGATCTGAAAATGCATGATTTAGTGAAAACGTGGAATGGACACATGAATACTTATGTGTGTGTGTATTTTTGGAAGGAGTATTTCTGTTTCAGATAGGTATGGAAGAATTTTTGTGTCATTAAAAAGCAGTCAGCAGTGATGTTGTGGGCTTCCCCTATAGCTCAGTCGGTAAAGCATTTGCCTGCAATGTGGGAAACTTGGGTTCAATGCCTGGGGTGGGAAGTTCCCCTGGAGAAGGAAATGGCAAGCTGCTCTAGTATTCTTGCCTGGAGAATCCCATGAACAGAGGAGCCTGGCAGGCTGCAGTTCATGGGATCGCAAGAGTTGGACATGACTTAGCGCTACTTTCTTTCTCTCTTTAATGATGTAGTAGAATGGTAACATTTTCAAAGACGTTATCTCTGGTTGCATTGTATCACCTGGATAGTTTCAGAGTGCTGGAGAAATGGTCCACTTGGTGGTACTTGTCAACTTTAACCCAGGCTGGTGTTAGGAAACCAAGCTTAGTAGGACAAGGACACAGAGGCATGTATTAAGATGTGGTCTTACAATAATAAGTTTATAGCTTGTTCTCTCTCCCTTGTGGTCATTTGGGGCACAGTTATATCCTTTGCAAGATTTTTTTCTATGCTCACTGATTCAACAAAGATATTTATAAGAGTATAATTCAGAATTTAAATATAGAAAAGTTCTCATAAGGGAGTTTATCTTTAATTTAGACATTGTATCATTAATACTTTAAATCTCATTATAACATTATAACCTGAGTGCCACATCTTTCTTTCTGTATGGAGACTTTAGAGAACAGTTCTGGCCTGATGCCATCTTCATCCACTCATTTATTAACTGTGTTCATAATGATGAGCTCACATATCCAAAAATAGTCATACCAGGCTGGATGTTTCTAAGAAAATTGTTAAGTCTATGGCAGGTTTCAAAACTCCTTGTATTTGGATAGAGTCCACAGTGATTCATTTTCTGGGAGTTCTTGAGGCTGAGGACATGCCTGGTTTTTGTTTTTTTTCTGGAGTAGAATTCATGACCAAGCAGCCTTTTCTGAACACCTACTAAATCTGGAGGCACTGGACGAAAAACGTTTCATACGTGTCCTCTCCTTTGTCCTCATTATAGCCTGATGAGGTAGGTACTGTGACTCAGTTTTGCTGGTGAAGAGAGGGACCGTTAGGGTAAGTATTGATATCCAGTGAGTGGTTAGGTTGGAACTTAGCCTCAAATCTGTCTGATACAAAAGCCCTTTGGTTGGCATCTGCTATGTTGTACTGTCACCTAGTGGAAAAATACTAACTTCATCTTTGTTCTTTTCTTTATTTTCGAAATTTTCTATAATAAATGTGAATCAATTTTATATTCTAATAATCTCAACCAACATCATTAAAATGTGTATTGTAATGAAATTAGATTAAAAAACATTTTTCTCTGTGATGTGAAAAATATAAAACTCTATGAATCTTAATGTTATAACCCTATATTTAACAGTTAGATAATATAATTAATGTTTAAAATAAAACATAGTAGATATCCACACATTAAGGTTTCTGCTTCAGTTATTTTTCTTGGGAAAATAGCATTTATTGATTTAAGAGCTTTACCCCAGATAATAAAATTGATTCTTTAATTTCATTGTCGTCATGATTGGAACAAGGACAAGAAAAGCATTTCCTTCCTCTTTGTAATAGACATTTATATATATGGGAAGATTATGGGTAATTTTAAGGGAGTTTTGTGATTAAAGGAAGAGAGTGGCTAGAGGACTCAGTAGAGGTTTCTGATAATAGTGGGGATTTGAGCATTGTCCCCCCCTCTTCTTTCTCTTGCCCCACCAGTATAATTCCCTAGAGAAGGATGGTGACCCACTGCAGTATTCTGGCCTGGAGAATCCTGTGGACAGAGGAGCCTGGTGGGCTATAGTCCAAGGGATTGCAGAGTCGGACACGACTGAGCAACTAAACCACGACCAGTATAATTTGATCTTAGGAGCAGTTATCAGTACTATGGGAGACAAATTAATTTAGATAATTAAATCAGCTTATTTTAGGCTATTTAACCTTCCACTCCACCACCACTGGATAGAGGAGCCTGGTGGGCTACAGTTCATGGGGTCGCAAAGCGACACACCTACACACACACACACACCTACACACACACACCTATACACACACACACACACATACACACCCCACCTGCCTCCCCACTCCCATCCTTTTTGGCTAGTCACAATGATTCCTGGGAGTTTTTGCCTCATTTGATCTTGAGTAGGACCTGACAATCTGCATTTTTAACGAAGGATCTAGGTAAGTTGTATGATCAGGCATGTTTGAGAAGCTCTGGGAGGCAGGAAAGCTTGCATGAAGAGAAGCATTAGAAAATGAGATTTTAAAGTTGGATTAGGCCCAGAATAGGAAGAGCCTTGAGTCTTAACCCATGGATTTTGGAGGTGGTGCTCTAAGATGTGAGGAGCCAATGAGGGGCACCCTGGAAGCAGGGAGGCAGCTGTGGAAGTTGGATTGGAAAAGTGGAGAGTCGTGGGCAGCCTGAAGGAGGAGCCATGGGCCAGCGGAAGCGGTTGAAGACCTTGAGGCATGAGTCAGTGCGAGTTTCAGCTAGGACCGAGGCAGAGGTGTAGGGAGGAAACCAGAGCTGAAGGATCATGGCGAATGATGGAGAGAGAAGCAAAGCACACAAGGGAGACGATGGAAAGAGACTGAGGCCATATGGGCAGGAGGGTGGCCGTTGAGGACGGAGAGGGGTGCCAGGCTTGTTGCCATCTGTTGGAGTGTGAAGCTCCATTGGGACTTCAGTTTGAGGGGGACAGAAACATGGGACTCAGGAGAGACCGCGACCGGAAGAGCTGTATTTAGCAGTCCTCTCCTTGGAGGCTGCTGTGGGAACCATGTGGTCAGGTGAGACTGCCAAGGAGGGTGTTACAGGGACCACGGTGAAGTCCTGGGAGAGCAGTAATGGGCCAGGTGGAGCACAGAGGGAAGGAAAGTGCCGTCACAGGAGCCAGCAAGGTGGAAGTGGTCAGTGGTTTTGATTTCTGCAGTGAGGGGAAGGAAAATGAGGTCTTCTCAAAGGACATTGGATTTAGCTCAGTTTTAGCAGTAAGGGGAGAAGCTGGGCATTCAGATTTAATGAGTAAAGAGATGGTAAGGAAGTGCTAGTGGGTCATTTTTCAAAGCTTGATGGGAAAGGGCAGTAGGAGACTGTCATAGCTTGGGGGTTGAGACGATTTCGAGGTCAGTGGAGGCTTGTATATATTCAGAGGCTCCATGCAGAGGAGGCACGGTGTGCGACCCAGAGGGCTCTAGAGGGCGGTGATTCTAAAGACACTGACTTTTCATGTATCAAGTTCCAGGACCGTGCTGGGGTCCAGAGGAGACAGTCTTCGTCTGTAAGTATGCCAAGAAAAGAATGGAAGTTGATAGTAAGGAGGGAAGGGATAGTTAGGGAGTTTGGGGTGGACAGGGCCACCCCGCGATGTTTAAAGTGGATAATCAACACGGACCTACTGTGTAGCACAGGGAGCTCTGCTCAGTGTTATGGGGCAGNACCCACCCAGGTGTAAGAAGAGGACACTGGACTCCATCTCTTGATAGTGGGGCTGGAAAGATTCTGGAAGAACACTTGGATCAGGAGGTGTTATTATGGGCATCTTTGGGGGAGAAAAATAAAACAAACCTGCCCTGCCCTGGTCTACTCTCTGGCCACAATAATCCTCCTACCTCCCACATGCAAAATATACTCTTGCGTTTCCAAGACTCTCCAGAAGTCTCGTCCTGTTACAGCTTCAGGCTCAGGCCCAAAGTCAAGGGCCTTGCCCCAGTCATCTTCCTAACACACAGCCAGAACAAAGCAGGAGGGCAGGCTTCTTGAAGGCCTGCACCAAAGTGGGAAGACCAGAGGCCCCGGGCCCACGACGGGCGGGAAATTTGGCCAGTTGGCTGTCGCCTTTGCCTCTACCATTGTTCTGTCTGTCTATCTGTTCCATGCTCTGGGCTCTTGCTTCTGCTTTTTAAGTGGCCCTTCCTTTTTCTTAACGAGTCAACGTTTGCAGCTGAGTAACCTTCTCAGACTGTTTCCTGCCCCTAAAAGTTTTGGGATCTGAATGCTTTTTTCATTTTGTACTCTCTGTTACAGTCTAACCTGGCAGTAGTTTCACAGTACAAGTATCTGTAAAACTGGATTTTCTGTGAATGTTGATAGGTTCACGTATTAGACAAGTCATGACCTTGAGATGCTTTGTCTACCTTGCACTCCTTGTGACCCTGACAGACCACAGTCTTAAGGTTCTCAGAAGTCTCATTGTGCAACGTGGAGATNCAGTACAAGTATCTGTAAAACTGGATTTTCTGTGAATGTTGATAGGTTCACGTATTAGACAAGTCATGACCTTGAGATGCTTTGTCTACCTTGCACTCCTTGTGACCCTGACAGACCACAGTCTTAAGGTTCTCAGAAGTCTCATTGTGCAACGTGGAGATTCTGTGAGCTCTGCTGCTAAGATCTTTAGAAAGCCTGATGTGTGTGTATATGCACGTGTGTTCCGTTGTGTCCAGCCCTGTGACCCCATGGACTGTAGCCTGCCAGGCTTCTCTGTCCATGAAATTTTCCAGGCAAGAATACTGGAATGGGTTGCCCTTTCCTTCTCTAGTAGTCAAACCCATGTCTCCTGCATTGGCAGGTGGATTCTTTACTGCTGCACCACCTGGGAAGCTTAGAAAGGCCTTAAGTGAAGTGAAGTCACTCAGTCGTGTCTGACTCTTTGCGACCCCATAGGCAGTAGCCTGCACCAGGCTTCTCCGTCCATGGGATTTTCTAGGCAAGAGTACTGGAGTGGGTTGCCATTTCTGTTTAAAAGCTTCCAGGAAACACCACCTTAGATCTTTCTAAAGTCTTAACAGAGTGTCACTGGTCACAGCCTGAATTTGATCTTTGCTCTGAAGCCGGGGCTGGGTTTGAGACTTGCTGGATGTCTGGCGAAGCTGTGGATGCTGAACTGGTTTGTATTTAACGGTGAGTCCTTTTTTTTTGCTCGTCTCTCAGTTCATGATTTATCACAGGCAGCAAGTAGAACCCAGGCATCCCTTTAAGTCCTCTGCCTGGAAATGTGTTCCGCGAGATCATTAGATCAGTTTCTGTTCCCGCTTCACCATAGGTATCAGCGTTGCCAAACTCTGTCACTGCACAGCAGGGTCCTCTCATCCTCTAGCGTCCAGTAATACGCTTCTCACTTTCCTGTAAGCCCTCACTGACGGCCTTCTTAAAACAGCAGTGCTTTCTTCATCTTCCGTTTTCTTGCATGTCGGGAGTTCCAGAAGGGCTTGTTCTGACTAGGGTCAGAGGGGAAGCACTTTTGCTAGTACCCCAGGCACCGAGGAAACGGGTCTGACTGCCCCTGGGCTCCTGGGATTGTTGTTACTTTAAGTTGCCTCGTTTGGGTGTGGCTAGTGATATGCCAGTAATACCAGGAACCGTTACCACTGCTGCTCTTCTTTCCGGCCATAGTCACCCGCAAGTCCCCGTACGTCTGCTCTGCTTTCAGGAATCCAGATTCGATCACCTTCCTTACCCCCATAGCCACTGGAAAGCCTCTGTGCTTCTCCATTGTCTGAGTTCCAAGCCCCCTGACTTGGTGGACCACAGAGGGTGCCTGTCACAGGCCAGATTTGTCCCACAGATGGATCAGTTTTAGGCTGTGTAGAAGAATTTGACTTTTACTTGACATAAACGTGTTAACATAAAAAAGAAAAATTCACATAAAAACCCAAACTCTCCACTTCTCTGGAAGAACTGGAAATTCTGGCAACACTGGCTACCTTCCTGTGGCAGCAGTCTCCTTATGATGTGCATTCCCTCTGGGGGGGTGGGGCAGGTCCTGTCCAGACCACCCAGCTCCCTCCTGGCTCTGCTTTCCATGCCCTACCTTAGCACTGGGTGGAATAAGGTCTTTACTTCCCCTGCCTGGTGAGCTCGACAGGTGGTCATCCTGTCTCCTGAGATCTCACCACATTCATATCTTGGTTATATAGCATTCACATTTTATTGAAATTATTAGCTTAAATGTCTGTCCATCTCTCTGGAGTGTGGACTACTCCAAGGGGTAGGCTTTGATTTTATTCATCTTTTGTCTAGAACTTGTCACCAGGTAGGTATTAAATAAGACTTTGTTGACTGAATGAGAAAATAAGTGATTCTTTTAAAAGGCTTGTTCTCTGCCCTGCAGGAGTATACAGTTCAGTGTGTCACCTGTTATGTGTAACACAGAGTAGATTGATATAAAGGTGCAGGCAAAATACCGATTGGGAGAATCAGCCAACACTTCTTAAGTTAGAAGAAAAGAAGTCAGTAGAGATTTTGAAAGGGCAGGTCAGGCTGAGATATATATGTGATATGAAAAGTAGAGTTGTGAAGTTATTTAATTTTTATGAAACTGGGTTGCAGGTGTCTGATTGAAGATGGTGGGAAGTAAGTCTTGGAAAACTAATTTGGGGCAAGGTTATGGAGAGACTGAACTCATTCTGTAGGCTGTAGTGAGCTCTTGTTTTTTTCTTTTGGAGAAAGTTCTAGTCTATGACTCATGGCAATATGAAGGATAAAATAGTGAGTTTGGAGGCCAGAAGATGAATTAGCAGTTTGTTTTAATAGGAGAGACAAGAGGTCAACATTGAAGAGGACCTGTGATCTAGCACAGTGGCAGCTGAGGAGGTAAAATTTGCAGAATATAGTGTTTGATAGATTTGGGTTGTGAGAAAGATGAAGTGTAGTCACGATAATAGCACCTGTCATGTCTTGGCTGTTTATGTGCCAGGTGTCATGTTAGGAACCTTAAATGACTGTGCCCTTTGGTCAAAATGACAGGGGTAGGGAAGTTTGGGAGGAAGGTGTTTTTTTTTTTTTTTAAGTCAAAATGGAATTTTATTTTAAATTTGTCTTGTTATCCAGTGAATGCCCCATGCAGAAACTATATTTGTATATACAAACACAGGCATACACATGCATAGTAGAAATACTTGTGTGTATTAGAAGGTACAGGCAGAAATGTCAACGAGGCCAGTAGTTCTGCATTTTTCACATTTTACTTTTCCCAAATATCCTATTGGATAATCAAGGTTCCAAATTGTTATAAATAAAATGAATATTATTTTTTCCATGACATTTAAATTTAACATTGATCTGTTGTCATACTAATAATTAAGAAAGTTCGAGGACCTCACTTCATGCTTTAACTAGAAGGATCTTTATTTCTATTTTGCAGGGAAATCAATTACAGGTAAAATTTATGATCCTGCTTGTAAAGTTTATCATATATTCCTAAATACAAAGGAATCTTGAAAGTATTGTGATACTTTATTTTCCGAATCTAAAATTAGAAAAAAAAGAGTTTTCTGGTCAGTTTGAACTTATGAGCAGTTATGGAAATAGATGAAATAAAATATCTACTTATAATAATTTGTTAGTATAATTATATATAACAAACAATTTATATAAAAATTTCATTTAGAAATACACAGTTTTCCTTTCTTACTTTGTATCAACAGTATTATCCAGGCTTTGACTTGATTCAGTGTTGGCAATAAACATCAAAAAACCAGTTTTTTGCATCATGTAAAACAGTTTTTCAGAGGATACCCTTTTCACTTCTGTCTGCATTTAAAAAAATATATATCGCTCTGTGTTTCCTCATGATGCTTTCATAAGAAATGTTATCCCAAGCCATAGGTGTCAGTTTGAGAAATATTAAGATAGTTTTCTTAATCCCCCTCCTTCCAGTAAAAAGTATATTACTAATGTTTGGTACGTAGAAATCAATTAATGTGTTGCTTTTAAAGGTGAAATGCCAGAGGCTTATATAATAAAATTGAGATAGTTGCCATTGTAAATGAAAGTAGTTGTTCTCAGGAATTATTACTAAATTCATGTGAACTACTAAATTGACGTGAAATGTCATCAAATTTTACAATGTTTCCATGCGCTGACTGTTTTGATCAGTGCTGTGCTTGTTTGTAAACCTTGAAAACTCCTATTTTGGCCTTAAGTGGGGAGTTCAGTGCCTCGGTTCAGTTCAGTTCAGTTCAGTTGCTCAGTCGTGTCCGACTCCTATGATATGCCAGCCAAGTCACTTCAGTTGTGTCCAGCTGTTTGCGACCCTGTGGACTGAAGCCAACAAGGCTCCTCTCTCCATGAGATTCTCCAGGCAAAAATAGTGGCATGGGTTGCCATTTCCTTCTCCAGGGCATATTCTTGACACAGGGATTGAACCCGAGTCCCCTGTACTGGCAGGCAGATTCTTTACACCTGGGAGTCGACTTAAATTGGTTAATATGTTTCCAGTGCACAGTCCCTTTTGTGATATGTGTAACAGCTGGTGTCATGGGCTGGAGAGACAGTCTAGACCAACAGTGGGCAAGGCTCTTCTCCAACCTGAGTGGCCTTGTCAATCACCTGAGTGTTTGCAAAAAGGAAGATTCTGATTTAGTGGGTCTGGGGTGGAGCCCAAGATTCAGCCTTTCTAGATGATGCTGTTGCTGCTCATCTGGGGACTAGGGGCAAGGTTGCAACTGGACTGCTGTGTCAGCTAGGAGTGCCACTGATCACCTGTGATGGCTCCAGGCAGTATGCCTCCGCTCCATTGGCTTGGGCTGAGCCCACAGCTTTCCTCCAGGTGTGGGTTGGCCAGGAACAGGCACGAGGGCATCAGGGGCTAATACGCGCAGCATCAAGAGCATCAGCTGTGGCCTCCAGGCTTTCTGTGATAGGGGAGAAGCCAGGAGGGACTGATGGGAGAGGCAGAAGTGGACGGAGGGCCTGAGAGCACAGGGAGGCCATTCACTAGGTGTGGGATGGAGGTGCTGGAGAGCTGGTGGGCACAGGGGAAATGTCGGAGTATAATCTGTGGGGACAGTAAACTTATTTACTACTGAAAACTTGGTGAGTTTAATTTTTGATGATTTGGAAGGCTTTTTTGCTTGCTTGGCCTTGCCTCAGGGACATTATAAGTAACAGTTGATTAGAAGCATGCTTTCTACGTCTGGTTAGTAGAATGTCTGGTTAGTAGAATGCCTAGTAAGAGAAAAGTTACTGAGTGTTGCTTTCTGCCACGCCCAGAGTGTTCTGTGTGTGGATGTGAGATGAGTTCTTGGTTCAGGCTGCAGTGGGGCAGGCAGTTTGTCCAGCCAGTGAAGGGGAAGTGGAAAACACAGTTTCCGGGGGCAGGAAAATCATTCCAAGGAGATCCCCAAATCCCACTCCTGGAAGAGTTACTGTAGCACCATAGGCAGCTGGCCAGTGTCTTGGAAGAAAGAGCATGCAAGACTAAGACAGACTCAAATAAACTGTGTTTCTTTGGGTCACGTTCATCCTTTATATTCTGTTAGAGAAACGTACCTCCATTTCTAACATTTAACACCTTGTGCAGAAAGTGCTTCCGCTGGCTTTCTTGTACGCTCCTGTATGCATGCATCCTCCTGTTCTTATGTCTGGGACCAGGTGGCAACTTGAGATACTATATGGAGGTCCCGGGTCCTGGTATTTATAGAAAGCTCCTGTTCCGAGCGGCATCCCTGGCAAGATGAGTCAGGTGGCTCCAGGGCCTGCTTCCCCTGTTGCTGCCATTCCCCTCTCCCTGGCAAATCTGTCCTAGCTCTGCTTCTGACACCCGACCCCATGGCCACAAGAACTGGCCTGGGAACCACACTCTTGTTCCTTCTGTCTGGTGGAGCCTGACTTATTTTTGTGTGTGTATGTGGGAATTATAACTTCATTTCTTTAATGGATTTTCATAAAAATACTGTTTTGAGAAAGAGAAAATATCACTTTCCTTCCCAGAGGTTTGGTATAAATAGAACTGCTCGATTGTGTTTTATTCCCAGTTTGGGGAATGAATGTTATTGCATGTAAAGGCTTGTCTAACCTCGAAGTTGCCAGCTCTGACCTGAGGAATTTGTGAGCTTATGAATACCTCTAGCTATGACTTAAATTGAGCTCATATCTCTCAGAATCATTGGGTTATTTTTTAAACCTCTGACAGAGGAAAAATTTCATTCAGTCACCTCTTGGCTTTACTAAGTGAGTGGGTCGTTTAATAGAATAAGAACGATGTAACTGGCATGCAAGCATTGTTCTGGAGGTGAGTAACCTCCATTTTCATCACTAAGGAACGGGGCGAGATAGAAGCTTTTACACATTTTGTTTTTTGAAGCATCTGTTTTGTAGATTATTCTTCAGTTCTGTAATAAATTTAAAAAAACAAAAACTGTTTGTTTAAACTATGTGAAACTTAGTTGCCTTAACTCTAAGACCTCTAAGACCTCCAAGTTTCCTATCATCCTTCCAAACTCCCTACAAGGATATAACTTTGTAAAATTGCTTTCTGGTCCCTTCCTTAGAGGTCAGTGTCATATAACGACACCATGAAACCTGGGTTTCAAGTTATGCTGAGAGTTTTTTCCTTTCCAGTAAACCAAGATAACATCCTTAAGCAATACATCTGCGTCCTTACTCTTGCTACACTTATACGAACATTTTATGCTACGTAGATTTTTTAAAATTGTTCTCTGTCCTAATTTCTGCATTCCATTTGTTTAATCACTGTTTATTGCTTAAAGGCCAACGCCACCATTTCTTTCAATACCCGAGGCTATAATCCTAGACGTTTTGCTTTATCTTTCTCTCTTCCAGCAAATAAAACCAAGAGGAGGGAGACAGGGTTGTAAAATGAAATAGAAGCTGGCCATTTTATTGTCTGTAGCTGGACGCCTCTTGCAGAAACAAAACAGACAGATTTTCTAAATGCAGAATGAGAGTGAAAAGAACATCCACTGAATTTGAGGGTGGGCAGCTGCACCCTCTGGCTGCTTTCAGAGAGACTTCCGTGGTATGCTCTTTTAAATGAGCACGTGAATGTTCGTAATCGTCACCCATGCTTGGGTTTTACGGTCTGAATGAAGGTAGAGTATTTTTCTGTTTATGAGCCACAGTTTTACTTGTCTTCTCACTTCTTAGTTAATGGTATGTTTTGTAGTAGATGTGGCTTTAAATGCTTTCTTTTAATGTAGTCATTAGCAGATTTTCCTCTGTTGCTCTCATCATGATGAGTGTTGCTAAGAAAATAATTAATTTTACTGTATGCATCAACAGAAAATGTTCTTGTTATCCCTTTCTTTGATATAGCTTTAAAATGAGCAATCTGTTCTAAAAATCCTGAAGTGCATTTCAGCATCTTTTCTGCAGTACGTTGCCAACATCTATGAGCATCATTAAAATCGCTGTCATTAAATAGGTCTTTCCGGTGACTCAGAACACAAGTGGAAAAATATATATGCCAAGCACAGAAGGAGTTTTACTAAGTGCTAAGTGTTTTGAAGGTGAAATTAGTTAGAAAAAAATTTTTTGAAGTGGATAAAAAAGCTTTTTTTAAAAAAAGAAAAATTGAGCATAACCATTTGTGAGTATGAGTAAGAACCTTTTGGTAGTTTTTCAAGTTTCCATGTTGCAGCCCAAGACAAAGTGATCAGGCTTACTTGTACAGGATCCATACGGTAATGCCTTCAAATCGAACCCAACCCAAGTCTGCGTTGTTTACGACTTCACATTGATCCAATGCGTGTAAATGCTTGCTTTATATCTGAAGCCTGTGCTATTCTCCTTGGGACTCATGAACTTCCCACAGTATAAGTGAATAGTTTCTATTATGGAAAACAGTCTTTCCTCATGTCATACTCTTTCAAAGTCTTCCAAGGAGATTTTTAGATGGCTGCTTTTTTCACAGTTACTATTCAGTGGCATAGAAAGACTTGAATTTGAATGGGCGTTTTCATTTTGTCCTTATACCTGTGTGATCTTGGGTCACTTCTGGGCCTTTGTTCTCCCATCTGTGAAATGAGGGGGTTTGACTAGACAGTCTCCAAATTTTTTTTTTTCTCACTTGTGGCTTCTCTGAACTGATGGACCACAGGTTGTTATGTTCACTTGCTACATTGCTTAGTTTAAACACATCTGAGTCTGTTTTTTTAAAGCAAATTACTTTGGTCAGAGGATCATTATTCTCAGTCATCCTCTCATTTGAAAAATTTTGCCTTTTCAAACATAGAGACACTAGGAAAGCATACCTGCATAGACTACATCTCTATATTTTTGAGCGAATTGCTATCTAGTTTTTATAGATATAATAGATTGTTATCTATTAAGATCATCTGACATAGTTGCTGATTATCTTGCTGTGTTCCTAGCAATCTCACAGGCCTCAAAAGGGCTATAAGGTGTGTTAAGAATAATACCATTTTGTTTTGCTCAAGTGGATTGAGCAGAATCCAGGGAAAACAGGCATGGTGTCAGATGCTGAAAAAGAGCAAGGTGGCAATTGAGGGGTACTTGCTTTTGTGATGTAGGCTGTAGATGGCAGGTGCCTTAGGCTAGCAGCTGCCCAGGTCCCTCACCTTCTCTTAATCATCAGTCTGTTGCTTACACGCATGCATTTCCTTAAGCAATTTTGAAACCTCCCTTGTGGCCTTTCCTGTGTAGTGATTCATAAAATATGAACTGAAGCCACAGTGAAAAAAGGGTTTGATCCTTCATGGCTGACATGTGTGGTACTCTTCCAAAATATTTTGTTCTACACACGTTTAGTAACTCATGAAACAGTATCTTTGGATAGAGGATGCATGTGGGTGGCTTTGGGGGCAATCCTTGCTAGATACCCCAGAATTCATAAGCACTCAGGTTATTTTCAGGGTAGGTGAATGCTTTGTGACTCAAGTGGCAGCACTCGCAAGCACTGTTCACGTTCGACTGGTGAAGCTCTAAGTGGATTTCTTTTGATCCAGGTGAGACGAGTTCCAGGGTCAAGCGGTCACCTTCATAAAACCGAAGACGGTGACTGGGAGTGGAGCGACGACGAGATGGATGAGAAAAGTGAAGAAGGGAAAGCAGCCTTTTCTCAGGAAAAGGTAGATCACCTTGACGATGGTTAGCTGACTTGTGTCAACTTTATTTTTGTGGTTTTTCGAAGCGTGTGTGTATTAATGAATATCTATTTGTTTTACAGTCACGAAGAGTAAAAGAAGAAAATCCAGAGGTGAGTGTGCTTACTTATTTAGTTCTTTGCCTCCTCTCTCCCCTTCACCTCTGCCTGCCAGTATTAGAGTCTGAGCTGTTGGGGGCAGAACCTTTCAGAATTTTGTTTTTGTGGTGTAGGAAAAAAAGAGGCACGTAAACTTGGCAGATCTTCATGCCTTCTGACTTATTGGGTTGGCCAAAAACTTCAATCAGGTTTTTCCATAACATCTTATGGAAAAATCCAAAAGAGTATTTTGGCCAATCCAGTACTTTGGAGCTGTGTATATTGGGGCAGATGTCCTCTGTCAAATGGCAGTGATCACAGTACTTACAGAATTGCTGTGAGACTGATAAAATCATGTAATAAAGCACTCAGTGGAGTTCTTAGCACAAATTAGTTGCTCACTTAATCTTAAATTCTTGTGTCACTTAGAAAACAGCGTAGGCATACAGGAAAATTTCTCCTTGATTTTCGGTTTACCATAAAGCAAAATATTCAGATGGTTAGAAACTCTAGGTTGAATTTGTTGGTGTGGATTTTTGAATCTTCTGGGCCACTTAGTAGGCAGTACGTGCTCTTTTATCCTCTTCCCTTTGAGAACTGGTTATCTTGTGATTAACTTTACTTCCTCTACTGGTTAATTATCCTAATGACTAGTGATGACTGTAGTTCAGAGAACTTGCTAATTCTCCTAGAGGAAGTCAGAGCACATTTAAATAGCTCCAAATATTTACAAAGCCAGTAATTAATATATTCTCGGTAAGAAAACTGAAGACTTTGGGTTACACATGACATCCATTCCATCTCTTTAAATTTAGCAGACATTTCCTTTTAATTAAAAGGAGTAAATCTTAATTGTGCTTTAAGTGGAAATAACCAGATGCACCATCCAGGAAGAGAACATCAGAGTCACAAGCCCTTCTTTCCTCTGCCACCTTCCCCTCCCTCTGTTCTCTTTCATTCTCATGTCTCATTGATGGGGCCTGCCTCCTATTGGTAACTCTCCTTCAGATCTGTTTCCCCCCTTTGTTTATCATATGAATTAATCTATTTTATACATAAAATATAAGCTTTGATCAAGGAAGTTACATGGATGGTGGTGAGTCCCATAGAAGGACACATTGGCCACACATGTATCCTTCCATGTTTTTGGAATGACCTTAACCTGTTGTCACAAACTCTGCCTTCTTCTTGCCCACTTTTCTGTTCTATCTAGAGTGAAGTGCCGATCAAAGGTTTTCATCTAAGAGTGTCTCTAAACAAGAAGTGTCAGCTCTCCCTAGGAATAGAGCCCAGTAACTTGACTCGATAGCATTCCTGACTCACAAGTCATTCGTCACTGCTTCACTACAGGACATTATCTCCGGATGGTACTCCCTATAGTCATGTCTTACCAGTGCAGACAGATGGGTACTCTCTAGCTGTCTGTCTAGACAGACTATCTGGAAATCTAGCATTTCTTTCTTCATGAGGATTTGTTAAGTGTACTTTGAGGATATCTTACTAAGCGCTTGTTGAAATTGCTCTGAAAACTGATCTGTTATTTGAATACTAGCAGTATCTTTCTGGCAAATGTACGGTTTTCATAGCCAGGAAAGAGAGCGGTGCATGGCATGCTGTCCGTTTGTCATTAAGCATCCTTGTCAGCCTTCTTGAGTGGGATTTGGAGTCTTGGGCATTTCACTCTATCTAAACTCATTTGATTTCCCAGTGGCATCTGAGCCCATACTGGGAACTGGGGCATAATTAGGGAAGTGTATAAATAGGCTTATTTCTGTGAAAGTATACATTAGTTTGGATGACTCCTACCAAACTTTAGAAATCACCAGCTCCACCCGCTATTACACAACTTCCACCATTTTTGTTTGTTTCTTTTTTTGTTGTTTATTTGCTTTTGGCAGGGCTAACATTTCAGTATCATGTGTTGTGTTCATTCTCTCCAATGACAGTTCCTGTATCCTTTCAGCTTTTAATTAAAGTAGCCCCGTGATTTGCCAGTCACACCAAATTGCTTTTTGGATGTGACGCAAAAGCTATTTTTTAATCTATTATAAAGGAAATGAAAATTGTTGAATATAGTCAATGAATATAAGTAAGTTATAGAACTAGAAATGATGTATGTAAATATGTGTGATGAGCATATGATGTACACTGTTTTAGAAGGCACTGGGGAATACATCAGTGAGGAAATCAGAGTTCTTGTGAAGCCCCCATTCCGGTGGTAGATAAATGATATCCAGTAGTGTTCATAAGTAAGTTATGTGGTTTGTTACAATGGAATAGGAGTAATGGCGAAAAAATCGAATAGCGTAGAGGGTGAGGTATGGTATGATCAGAGTTTATAATTTTAAATCTGTTGGTCTGGGTAGGCCTTATTGAGAGGGACATAAAGACTTGTAAAAGGTATGGGAGAATTAAAGAGAAATAACTCTAAAGGACCATTTTATCTTGCTGCCCCTCAGACCCCTGTGACTGTCCTGTCTTTCCAGAGGTTATCAGTTTGCACTGTTTTCTTCCAGACCTTTTCTTGTTTGTTCACATACAGATATGTACGTAAAGAAATCTAGCATATCATTTTAAAAACATTAAGATCTTAAAAACTATAAAATTTTGCACCTTGCCTTATATCTTGGAAATCTTCCCAAAATACTTGCTATAGAATTGCCTCTTTATTTTTAACTGCTGAGGGGTATTCCATATCACAGTGGTTTATTTAACCATTTCTTTCTTGGTGAGAACATTGAGGTTGCTATTACAGACTATACTCCATTAACATTTTTTGTGCATGCATTTTGAGGGGTGCACATATAAATAAAGCATAAGTACATAGAATTGTGATAGAATCTGCTGACTTTGGATTTTTATAGCTGCTATTACCAAAAGCTGTGTCATGCTAAGTATCTTGTGAACTATACCTCAATAAAACTGGAAAAAAAAAGCTATATACAGTCTCAGACTGTGTACCATTTACCTTGAAACATCTTTTAGAGAGAAAATGCTTAGTCTGTACTAAGTGGTACGTTGAAATGACACATGTTAATAAGCTTTTCAGTAATACTTATCATTTAAATTACAGTTGAGTTGTTTACTTGACTATAAGCCACTGGGTGACTGGGATGGTATTTTATTCATGTTTGTCTTCCCTTAGCATCTAGTAGGTATGCTGTACATTTTTGCCGGTGACATAGATACCCACGTACTGAAAATCAGACATTAAACAAATGTCTGAATACTTCTATCGTGTTTATGAATAGATGAGAAAGGGAGGAAGAGACGGAAGACGTTCTATAATCGAGCTGAAGTTTAGGAAAAGTAACCTCAGTAGCTCCCTATTTAGACTGAGATGCTCTGGCAGATGAGGGGCATTTTAGAAATGCTGGTTTTGTGAGGGACTCTTTGGCTTCCCTGGAAGCATAAGACAGAATGTCCAGTTATTATATTAATAGCATTAGTTGGAGAAAATCGAGAAGGCCAGGGTGGGGTATTTGCCAGAGGGACATTGGGTAGATGTGCCTGGTACTGGGCCGTATTTGGAGATGAGACATTCTGGTGTAAACTGTCAAGCTGCAGAGTTACACCACTTATCTATTGAGATTCATAGCCAAACTCAGTGAGAAATTGGTCCTAGTGTGTCCCTAACTTGTTTTTTTAGAAATAGCCTTGCAAAGTTTTAGTCACCTACTATTAATTATTAATTTGTAGTAAGTAAATAATTCATATGTTAGGTGACATGAAAACATGATTTGCAATCCTGGCTCCATATCAGAAAAACTGAGAGCTTTAAAAATGCAGATCCCTAGACCCAGCAAATCAAATTATGATTTGGTGGTTTGGAGTGATGTCTGGGGCAATTCTGATTTAAAAAAAGCTGCTCACGTGATTCTGACATGTGGCTAACTAGGATCAAGGACCACTGACTAGGAAGACCACACCAGCTGCTCTGAATTCAGAAGTCCAGACTGGAATCCAGGAAGGTTGTGTGCTCCACGCCCCTGAAGATTTGTTTTAAATATCTGCCTATTAGAAGTCTCAAATAAGCCTCTCTCCTCCCACACAATTGTGGCACTTCAGAAACCCCTGTGGGAAAGTGGTCCTTGTTTCTTAATAATTGAAAGCAGTGATGCCAAGTGGGCAGATATCATGACAGAAGCTCTCTAGGGCCCACAGCAGGTATATTGAAGAATTTTGTCATAGAGTCTAGGCTAGGTTCATTGTTTCCAAACTCTGATATTTCGTTCTGAAGAGAAAATACGTTTGGTGTGGATTTAGGGTAAGTGAATTGCACCATAGCTTAGATACCACGTAAAAGCGAAATTCATTGCATCGCTGGATGATTGTTAAAACTGCCTTTAGTTTTTTAAAATGACTTCTGATGACATTGCATTTTCCAAAAGCCTCTCAGCTCTCGTGTTGTTTGTCTTTATATCCATTTGTCGTTGGAGGCCAAGATTTGATTTCTCCCTCCAAATGGTACCGAGCCGTAGTCATCACAGCTGGCTTTAACTTGATGTTTTTATGATATCACTTCCTAAAAGGTGTTCTTTTTGCAGGTGACTGGCTTTCTAACTAGTTGTGGCTAAAATTAGTCTTCTGTATTTCTGAAAAGAAACCTTTTGCTCTGGAGTGATTGTAGGCTTACAGAAAATTTGCAGAGATAGTTTGGAGTTCTCATCCATTCCTCCTCTGTGTTCTTTCACGGTTAATTTCTTTCGTGGCCTTGGTACGCTTGTCACAACTAAAAATCATCAGTGATCTTTTGTTTGCCGTCATCTAGTCGCTGAGTCATGTCAGTGCTGCATTACTGTCTGCTAAATCTCAGATTTTATTTGAATTTCACTGGTTTTTCCACTGACATCCCTTTTCTGTCTCAGGATCCAATCCAGGATAACACATTGCATTTAGCTATGGCATTGTTAAAAACAGAAAATGAGAAGATTAGACAGAGTGTTATGAAAATGACTTTTTTCATAACATAAAACAGAAAATCATAACATAAAAGAAAATGTTTTTTCATAACATAAAAGAGAAAATCACTTTTTTCTCTCCATTCCAAGATCTTTTCCTCTTTCATTCAGTCCCAGAGGCCTGGCTCCAGGGCTGTGTCCAGTATTAAGCTGTTATTTTTCTTCCTTTTCCTGTAAAAACACTCATTTTCTCAAGTGTCCATCTTAATAGCAAACTGTTTAAAAGCAAAAAAAAAAAAAACAAACACCAAAGCCCAATAGACGAATATATATTTTACTGTTAATGAATGACAGCTGCTTAATGTGTTAGCTTTCTTGTAAGTTTTGACATTTGAAAATGTATACCCAGAAGTCATGCCGTAAACTAATAGAGCAGGATCTGTGGTGGTGAGCTCTAGCAGAATAGAGCTGGTCGGTTGTCAAGGAAGAGATTTTGTGCAAGGACACCCTCTCTCTACCACTTCTGTACGTCTCTGCACACTTCGTATACCAGAGGGGGCTGGAGACTGGTTTTTTTCTCGCATGCAGGGTTATACCTACACTGTGAGGCTATGTGGTAAGCATGGGGTTCCAGTCCCCAGCTAAGTAGTTCTCTGTGCTCCTGATGGTCAAGGCAGGAGATGGACCTCCCCAGAGACAAGAGAAGTTGTCACCTGTAGTAAATCCTATTAAGAATTTTCCAGATTACAAACCTTCTTTGACTAAAGGTAGAATATTCTATAGGTGCTCATGTGGCTTTTGGTTGTATCTCAAACCTTAACTAAGAATGAACATTTTTACTGGGCTTCCCTGGGAGTCCAGTGGTTAAGACTTTGCCTTCCAATGCAGGGGGTGAGTGTTCAATCCCTGGTCAGGAAGCTAAGATCCCACATGCCTTGGGACCAAAAACCAAAACATTAAAAAAAAAGAAGAAGAAGAACTTATTTACAAAACAGATACAGACTCACAGACATAGAAAACAAATTTATAATGACCAAAAGTGTGTGTGGGGAGTTAAATTAGGAATTTGGGATTAGCAGATACACACTAGTCTATATCAAATAGATGAACAAGATCCCACTGTGTAGCACAGGGAACGATATTCAGTATCCTGTAATAAACCATGATAGAGAAGAATATGAAAAAGATATATGTGTGTAACCGAATCACTTTGCTGTGTACCAGAAAACAACACAACATTGTAAATCAACTCTACTTCAATAAATATTATTTTAAAAATTTAAAGATAAAGAAGATTGTAGAATCAGTCATTCTTTACAAGAAATCATTTGGAGTGGGGGAAGGTCCTCTGGCTGGTTAGTAAATACAGGTTATTTGTTCTTCTAATATAATCATCTCACCCCAACATTTTACTGTGAAAAATTTTCGAAATAGGACAACATTAAAAGCATTTTATAGTGAACATCTACCCAGCAATTACCTCAATTCTGCCGTTACTCCACTTGCTTCATCTCACAGTTGTCTATTCATCTATTGGTCCATCTTTGATTTGGGATGCAATTTAAAGTAAATTGCAGATGCAGTTGCACTTCCATCTATTTCTTCATTACTAACTCAGTTATTTTTTGTGGAAACATACACACAGTTATCTTTGCAGAAGCATACAAAAATTTTATGTTCGAACTTTAGAAAACACCGGCACAAAGAATTTCTGATGACTAATGATAATTTTAGAATTGATAGTGAGTTTAGGGAATAATATGTATTTTTCATTCCTTGTTGATGCTTTGTCTCTTGTAGTTTGTCTTTCAAGTTGTGTTCTAGGGCAGAGTTCACAAAAGTGGGGCTTGAGGCAGAAATATTTGGGGTATCACATTGGGGTCAGGTTTCTAGCTTAGAGGGAAAAATATAATCTCTCACTCTAGATTCTCTTCTGGGGAAGATAGTTTTTGAAATCCAGTGCTGCAAATAAATTGTTCAAAGTAATGATTAAAAGGGGCAAGTTGTCTTAAGCCTAACATCCTTTCGTTAAGGGGCTCGCATCTTGAGATGAAGTTGTGTAACGAGAAAAAAAAAAAAAAAGGTCCTTGAGCATCTTTCTGTTATCAAGTTTAAAATACCAAATTGTCCATGCCTTTTCACTTAAGCTCAGTGGTTCTCTAAAACCATAGGGTCACCTGGGCACCTTATTAAAGATATAGATTCTCTCCTGTCTCAATGAAATTCTGAATCATAGGCCAGGTGGTACCCAGGAGTCTTTAAGTTGTGCCCTTGGTGATCCCAATGCAGGTTGTCAAAGGACCACGCTCCGGGAAATGGTGCTTTAAAATTACTTAAATTATTTAAGATTTTCGTCTCTGATAACTGAGACTTAATGTAACCACACTGACCGTAATGTCCCGCTTTGGTGTCCTAACGTGCTCTATTGGTGGCTCTCTTAACAGATGGTGGTGAACGCCAGCAGCATCCCCGAGCAGATACAGTCCCTTTCCGTGCAGGACTCTCAGGTACGTTTCTCTGCCTGTCATTTACGTTTTAGATGCTTTGAAGACAGATTAAAAAAAAAAAATCCTGACATTTTAGAAAGATAGACGGTATCAGGGTAGTGCTTCCAGAGCAGGGGCTTGTAAACTCTCTTTTTTAATGGGTATGGAAAAATAGAGGACTGTCACTAATGACCATGCTTCGCAGGGCCTCCAACCTTTAAATGATAGGTTCAAAGGCAAGAACTGATTACCAGACTGCTTCCAAAATTGCTGGTACTGTGTGAAATGGGAAAAGGACAGAAAATGACTCACCATTCTACTAGGTTCCAGCCACAAAACATGATAGTTAATTGATACTTCTCTTTCTTTGCTCCCGGTTGGATTTCTGTGACTTTTTTGTAATTCTTTTACCCTTGAATTTCATGAGCCGGTTTAGCTCTACAACTTTCCTTGTAAAAATAATAGTTCAGTGACTGTGAAATGAATTCATATTAAAAGTTATGTGACAGAACTTGTGTGCCATGAGTTGTGTTGGGTCCTGATGAAGGATGCCGAGCTATCCAGGGTAGGGACTATGGATGCAAACTCAGAGCGTAGGACCCCCGTAAGCCCTTTGGCTCTCAAAGTGGTTATGTGCTATGCTTAGTTGCTCAGTCATGTCTAATTCTTTGCAACCCCATGGACTGTAGCCTGCCAGGCTCTTCTATCCATGGGATTCTCCAGGCAAGAATACTGGAGTGGGTTGCCATGCTTTCCTCTGGGGGATCTTCCCAATCCAGGGATCAAACCCAGGCTACCTGCAATGCAGGCAGATACTTCATCATATGAGCTGCCAGGGAAGTTCAAGAATGCTGGAGTGGGTAGCTTATCCCTTCTCCAAGGGATCTTCCTAACCCAGAATGGAACCGGGGTCTCCTACATTACAGGTGGATTCTTTACCAGATGAGCTACAAGGGAAGCCCAAAGTGGTTATACTATCGAGTATTACCAGCCTGGTGATCAAATCTCCCTCTTAAATCTTAAATCTGCATATTCCATTTAAATTTATTTCTATTCCACCTGGTCTGTATTTTGTGAAATAGCTGTATGCATAGGAGAGGGAGGGATGGGCTTTCATGGTTGCAGGTCAGACATCTAATCTTTGACCCTTGTTTTACAGATGAGGAAGCAAAGATTTGCAGAGGCCAAGTGGCTCATCCATGGTTGCACTCCAGCTTAGAGGTGGAACCAGGATTCAGTATATGTCTTTACTTTGTATTAAGCAACCTAGCTTCCTAGGTGGTGCTAGCTGTAAGTAAAGAACTCACCTGCCATTGCAGGAGACATAAGAGACGTGGATTCGATCACGTCAGGGGTCAGGAAGATTCCCCTGGGGAATGAAATGACAACCCACTCCAGTATTCTTGCCTGGAGAATCCCATGGACAGAGGAGCCTGGCGGGGCTACATCCATGGGGTCACACAGAGTCAGACACGACTGAAACAACTCAGCAGGCGACTTAGTATAGCGCCTTGAGATAAATTATAGGGATTGTTGAATGATAAAAGGAGAGGTAGGAATAATAAAGGATCAGAAGGCAAAGAATAAAGGAAATGGAAAAGGGAGGTAGGGTGCCTAGTATTGTATAGCATGGGATAGTTGGACTCCTTTTCATATACAGTATTTGTTCCCCCAGGAAACTTTCGTGGCAAGTAGTATCCCCATTTAGTAAACTAGAAAATACGTTCACAGAGTGACTTGCCCACAGTTGCAAAGCTGGTCAGTGGCAGAGCCAAGTCTTGACCAAAAATTCCTAATTTTTTCTACTCTGACAGAAAGGGCTCATGTCCAGGGATTCACAAAGTAGGAAGGGCCCGTTCAGTAGAGGCATTCATGACTGATGATCTGTGTTCAAGGAAACAGGCTCTAGGTGAGAAAGGTAAAATGTGGCCTCATCTGCTAGGTTCCTTCTTCCCTTGCTTCTTTGAAGTTTAGAGTGCCCAACCTTTGTGCATCTGCAAGGCCCAGTAGATGTGGTCCAGGGCTCAGGTTGCAAGGTGCCCCTTTAATGGCTCATCTTTCTTCTTTGGACTTACTGCAGCGTATACCAGTTGTTCACAGGGCCCATCCTCCTATCGAGGCTTTCTATATGAAACATTCAGATCCACAGTTGGGATGGGAGATAAACATCATTCCAGCCTTCACACAGAGGTGTTATGTGCCCAAATATAAGGCCTAGGATTGAAATTTCCAGGAAGAAAGGACTCTTATGAATCAACGGTTACCATGATTTTACGCATTTGTTTCCTGAGTTTATTAACCGTTGGCTGTTTTGTTTTTAAAGGGTTTACCCAATGCTAGTGAAGACTACAGAGAAGCTTCTTGTGCGGTAAACCTCGTTTTAAGATTAAGGTAAACAATGTTATTTATTTTGCGTCATTTTCCCTATAGTACGATATTCTAATCTACTTCCTTAGCTTTTCATAATATTAGCATAAAATAAAATGATCTTATTTGATTTCCTGGGATAGTCAGTGTGGGCTGTATTCCCAGGACTAATTGCTCTCTTATAACTGTTTCCTCAAGAAGAATAAGAAAGAAAAGCACCATATGAGTGTATCTGCAGGCTCAGTGTACCCTTCATTAAGTTTTTTTTCCCTTCCTTTTTCTTTCTTGAGTTTTTTTTCCTCTTTTCCCCTTTTCTTTCTTTCTTTCTTTTTTTTTTTTTAACAATGTAAGTTCACAGTAAGAGATTTTTAATGAGTTTCTTTTACACTTCAGCAGTCAGTCTCTGACAGAAATAAACCCTGCTTGTACTACAGCTTGCCTATTCAGAACATTCTTCAGTGACAGGTTTGATCAGCCACTGTGGAGAAATGATAGATATATTTTGAAAGAACCCTCGGTCTTCTAGGAAATGGATACAAATATGGTATCTGACAGTCTAGTCTTTGTATCTAGTGAAAGAAAGCTTTCTATTTTGAGAATTTCTAAATATAGGGTCGATTTAATGTATATTCTTTGTTGAGAATTTGGTGTCTCATGACTAAAGAAATTTGCCTAGATTTAACTATAAATAGCTTAATTTACCAGGTCAATTACAACACCATCACATTTTTGAAGGTGTTTTAAAATATGCCCTCCTTTGACAATTAAACAAATAGAACACATGGCTAATGGGCCTTTTTCAGGCCTGTGGCTATAAAAGGTGGTTTCATTTTCAAGGTTAGTTTCCAGCCCTCTGAATTATCCTAATCTGTGGGGCTGGATTATTATTACCATAATCACCCCGTCCTTCTGATAGTCGTTTACAATCTGCAGTGCATTTTCACATATTTACTATGGGAACCTCACAGGGACCCTTGGTGTGATTTAATTCAGAGTTGATTTCCAAGTCAAGATGTGAAATTGTTACAAGACTATTTCCTTATATTTGTGAGTAACCTTGGTGGTGATTCACAATTGGTGTATTTAGCAATCTCCAAAAAATGAAATACCCATTCTCTTTTCGTTTGACTTTGGAGCCAGATGCTTTTATTTTTCACTTCATTTATTCACACATTGCACCAGTATTTCTGAGAGAGCCATTCTGTGCTGGGCTTCATGTTTGTCTTTGAGACATAAGGATGAGTGAGACTGTGGAGGTTTCAGACTAGCCCCCTGAGCGTGTGGTGTTGGAAGTGAAGTGTCGGAAGTCATCCGACCTCCTGCTTGACGAATGCAGGTGTCTTTTCTTTGATGTCCCTGCTGGGGGTTAACCGGGCCCTGTACATACTTCAGCTCACGCTTGTTTCCACCATCATCCCTGTGATACTAAAAAGCTTTAATTGGCAGTGGTCTTCCTGAAGATTTACCTGACCTTCCTGTTCTGGGCTCTGTTTCTGACCCTTAGAGCAACTATCAGGCTCTCTGGATAAAAATCTCCTGAAGAGAGTGTTGAAATGCATATTTTGAGCCTTACATGCAAATACTGTATTGCTCTAGGTACCAGGACAGTATAGAACAACTGCATTCCCTCATTTTTCTGAGAAGTGTTTGTTGGTTGCCAGGCTTACTCTTTACCCTCCCTCGGCAAAATAGTTTTGGCCTCGCCTCTCATGATATAGTTCTGTATCCCCCTTCTACTCCTCCTTGTTTATTAATTACCCTTACTGACATTTAGTCTACATCTAGTATACTTTTTTTTAAATTGGAGTATAGTTGCATCACAACACTGTGCTAATTTCTGCTGTATAGCAACGTGAGTCAGCCATTTGTATATGCATGTCCCCTCCCTTCTGGATTTCTCTCCTGTCTAGATCACCACAGATCAATGAGTAGAGTTCTCTGCACTATACAGCAGGGTCTCACTAGTTACCTGTTCCATGCATAGTAGTGTATACACGTCAGTCCCGATCTCAATTCATCTTACCCTGCCCCTTCTCTTTTTGGTGTCCATTTGTTAGTTCTGTACGTCTCTGTCTACATTTCTGTTTTGCAAATAGGTTCATCTAGTGGCTCAGATGGTAAAGCGTCTGCCTACAATGTGGAAGACCTGGGTTCAATCCCTGGGTCGGGAGGATCTCCTGGAGAAGGAAATGGCAACCCACTCCAGTATTCTTGCCTGAAAAAATCCCATGGACAGAGGAGCCTGGTAGGCTACAGTCCATGGGGTCGCAAAGAGTCGGACACCACTGAGTGACTTCTCTTTCACTTTCATACTATTTTTTAGATTCTATATATATGCGTTAATATACAAAATGTGTTTTTCTCTTTCTGACTTAGTTCACTCTATATGATAGTCTCTAGGTCCATTCACGTCTCTACAAATGACCCAGACTCACTCCTTTTCGTGGCTGAGTAACAGTCCATGGTGCATATGTACCACATCTTCTTTATCCATTCCTCTGTTGATGGGCAGTTAGGTTGCTTCCATGTCCTAGCCCTTGGAAACAGTGCTGAAATGAACATAGGAGTGAATGTCTTTTTGAATTATGGTTTCCTAAAAGTACATGTCCAGTAGTGGGACTGGTGGATCATGTAATAGTTCTGTTTTTAGTTTTTTAAGGAGTATCCAAACGGTTCTCCACTGTGGCTGTATCAATTTACATTCCACCAGCAGAGCAAAGAGTCTGCTTTTCTCCACACCCTCTCCAGCATTTATTGTTTGTAGATTTTTTTGATGATGGCCGTTCTCACTGATGTGAGGTGATACCTTACTGTAGTTTTGTGTTTCTCTAATAGTTAGTGATGTTGACCATTGGGCCTGCATGGTGGTTTTCCTGAGTTTATGGCTTAGATCACTAGTGTTATAAGATTCTCCATGAAGAAAGAGTTCCATGTTCAAATAAATTAAGAAACAATGTGTCATATCCATCTATCTCTCTCACACACACACACCCACACACACCTTTTTTGGGAAATCACAAAGAACATTAACATTAAAGGTTCTAAAAAGTTCTGCTGGATAGGAATTCATTTAACTTTTACTGCAAGACCTCTTTGACCTGTAAACTCTTCTCCTTTTAACCATGTTCCTTTTAAATGTAGCACTCATATTTAAATGCAGGACGCCAGGTGGGAACTAAGCAGACTGGAACAGTAGTTATATCACGTAATTTTTGCATTTCGCACTCTTATTTTTCCTAAAGCAGCCCAAATTTTCATTGCCTTTTAAAATAGCTTTGTAATTTGGTGATAAAAAAAATCTCTGATCTTGGTTGTGTTTTTTTTTTTTCCTCCATTTGAAGTGCTACCAAATCTGATTCTGAATTGCTACTTGTGTTTTAAAACTCTGTGTATGTGTTACCATTTGTCAGTATAATAATGGACCTGTTGATTTCCACTCATTGCTTGCCCTCTGTACATTTCACTCCTGTCAATGTGTCTGTCTTTATTAGAGACAGTGCTTGTATATACATCACTTGTCAATTTGATGACCCTATCTTTTATGTCTTTATTCAAAACACTGATCAATGTGTTCAACAGTTCAAGTAGGACAGAACTTTCTGGCATCTCTTAGAAACTGTTTGCTTTCTGAATGAGTCTCAACAATTAACTAGTATTTTTTGGTATAGTTTGCTCAATCAAATCCCATTGATTCTACTGCCTTTCAGTCAACATTTAACTATTGAGAAGGCTAATGTAAAAGGATCTATTAATAGTGTCCTGAAAATGACATACATCAATGATACTTTCAAAAAAAAAGGAAGTGAATTTTAATATAGCTTATTTTTAGCAAACATATGTTTATGTCTAATTGCTCATGTGCATTGTTTTTCGTTGTTAAATGTTTACAGGATATTTGTTTATACTAGTGTTTTTCTTTTGATTTGAGAACTCACATATCTCTCAGAATATATTGTTGGATTCCTTCAAGGGCACTCCTTATACAGTAGTGAACAGTGTGGGGATTAGGGGTACTGACCCCCAACAAAGGAGAAAATCCACTTTTAACTTTATAGCTAGCCCTCTGTATACACAGTTCCACATCCACAGATTTAACCAACCATAGACTGGTCCTGTGGTATGTTGGGAAAAAAATCCACATATAAGTTGACCAGCACAGTTCAAATCCCTGTTGTTTGAAGGTCAAGTGTAATTTGAGAAATAGCCTTTGAAACTTAAAAGTTAAATGCTATTAAGTTTTTGAGATCACTCTGTGCTGATGTAACATAAACAGCAGATACACCCCATTCATCCTATGGATGTTTATCGAGCACCTGCCTTGTGCATGCCACTGTTCTAGGCCTCGTGATGCAACAAGGGAAGAGACAAAAGGCAAATTTCTTGCCCTCCAGGAGCTTACATTTTAGAGGTAGGGAAGAAGTCCAGTAGGAGCATTACTGATATGATATCTCAGTTTCTCTGAAGGAAAAGCTGCTATCAGGAGGCTAGAAAGTCTGATGGTGCTGTTCTCTATTAAGGAATGCATGTTAGTTTTCTACTACCGTGTAACAGGTTACCAAAAACTTTGTGGCTTAAAACAGTGTCAACTTATTATCTCACAGCTTCTGTAGGTCAGAAATCCAGACATATCTACCTGGGAGGCTGTAGGAGAGTGCCATGTCTCACCAGACTGTAGTTAAGGCCTGTTCACCTGGAGCTTACAGGCGTCTTTCAAGGTTATTTGGGTGTGAGCAGAATTCAGTTCCTTACAGGTTCCTTCCTTGGCTTTTGTAGGTCACCCTAGTCTAGACAGTTAACACTGTGATTACTTTCTTGAGGCAGCCAGAGACCAACTCCCCTCCCCTGCAAGGGCTCAGTTAAAGATTTTTCACCTAATTTAGCCAGTCTCATCTAGAATAATCTCCTGTTTTAAAAAATATTTATTTGGCTGCACTGAGTCTTGGTTGCAGCTTGTGAGATCTTCGGTTGTGGCATGCGGGAACTAGTTCTCTGATGAGGTCAAACCCGGATCCTCTGCACTGGGAGCGCTGAGTCATAACCTCTGGACAACCAGTGAAGTCTCTAGAATTAATCCTCTTTTTGATTAAGTCAAAATCAACTGATTTGGAACTTGAATTGTATCTGCAAAATCCCTTCACTTTTGCCATAAAATGTAACATAATTGCAGGAGTGAGAGTCCATCGTATTTAAAGCTCCTGGTCACACTCAGAGGAGAGGATTATACAAGGCACTTACACCAGGGGACAGGAAGGTTGGAGGCCATTGTAGAATTTTATATACCATAAAAATGCTAAGTAAAGGGATATTTGAACAGACCTCTAACAGAAGTGAGGGATCGGCCATAAGGTTACGTGGAGCAAGTGAGTTTTAGGCAGAGCAAAGCTGATTGTAAAGATTCTGAGCAGGAAACATGTTTCAAGCAGTTATAGAAACAGCCAGGGAACTAGTGTGGCCAGAGTGGTAGGGAATGAGGTCAGGATTATCAGGGGCCGAATCATGTAGGGCCATATAACCTGTAGTGAAGACTTCGGCTTTCACTGTTTGTGCATGGAAAACCATTGAAGGTTTGTGAGCCAAAGAGTTGCATGATCTGAGTTAAATTTTAAAATAAGCACTGTGATTACCTTATCTCCTGGAGAGTAGATCCCATAGAGAGACCTTAGGGTGGAAGCAGAGAGCCTGTTGTTAGGCTATTGCCGATGATGTGACCTAGACCAGGGTGGGGAGTAATGGAGGTGGCGATTGATAAACAGATTGATAATCTGGAGATTTCTGGATGGAGGAGAGAGAACTCAGAATGTTATTCAAAATGCAAGTTTGTGTTCCCAGTGAGGCCAGACAATGCTAAAACACTGGCGTTTGGAACAGAGTAGGGTTTATTGCAGGACCATGCAAGGAGATGGGTCCCTCATGTCTTAAAAACCCCAAACTTCTCAAAAGCTTTCAGCAAAGACCTTTTGTAGAAAAGGTGAGGGAGAGGGTGTCATTAGTTGTTGCAAACTTCTTGGTGTTAGATTCTTTGTACTTGAGGTCAAGTTTAGTAAGGTAACGAATGATAGTTCCTGTCCTGACAAGAAAGGGACAGCTTTCCCCCTTCAAGGTCCAGATCCTGACTAAGAGCAGGCTGATCTCAGTTGGCAGCTCCCTGAGGTCCAGGTCCGCAGACCTGCCCAGCTGTCATTGCTGAGGAAGCCAGGAGCCCAGGACCCAGCTGGTCCTCAGGTTCCCTGGGCCACCTGTAGGGTCCCACAGACTGTATCCTTTGCAGACGGCCACTGCCATTAGGTCTCAGAGGCAGGGATGGGGAAAGGTTTGCTGTCACCTCAAGGGCTGGACCCAGGCAGTGGGTGGACCTGACGAGGGCTCTGGAGCTATGCAGGACACAGCCCCAGCCTGTTCCCTGGGCTCCCCAGCTCACCTGCTGGTCCAAGGCTGAATGAGCTGGAGGGCCCCAGGGAAAAGGTTGGAATCTGCATCTTACCTCACTCCCTCTCACAGCTACCACTCCCCTATTGACTGAATCCCCTCACTAACTGTGGCTTTTTGACAGTTGGTTGCTTGTGGGCAGGGCCCACTGCAGCAGCGAGCAGTGACTGAGCAGGACCACCGGTGGTCACTCACTGACCGTTTCTTGTGGGAAGGGCCCATAGCAGCCCTGACCTGTGGCTGAGTGGGACCATTGCCTGGTAAAAGGGCACAGGGGAATGGCCTGCAGCAATACCTGCCTGCTAAGGGCTGTCCTCCCTGTGCTCTAGTACAAAAAGATTACTCAAGGTTTGGGCCTGAAAGTACAAATGAGTGGAGTTGTTGTCACCTGAGACTGGGAAGGGAGTTGCGGTTTGGGGGCAGAATCAAGAATTCAGTTTTGCATGTTCCGTTTGAGTTGTCTAGTGGAGATCTATTCAGTGATGTCAAGTAGGCATTTAGGTGCATGAGCTGAGATCTCAAAGGAGATATATTTCTGGGCTAAGATAAATAAATTTGAGAACTGTTTGGTGCATATAGTTTCTAAAGCGATAAAATTGCTTGACCTTGCATAGGAGGAGAGTGGTGAAGAGAGAATTGGTCTTGCACACTCAGGTGGTGCATGGATGAGGAGCAGTCAGCAGATGGGCGAGGACAGGCTGGTGAGGTCAGGGAGAGAATGGTGACTCATCTGGTAAAGAATCCACCTATAGTGCAGGAGACCTGGGTTCGATCCCTGGGTTAGGAAGATCCCCTGGAGGATGGAATAGCTACCCACTCCAGTATTCTGGCCTGGAGAATTCCATGAACTGTATGTATGCTCCATGGGGTCTCAAAGAGTCGGACGCGGCTGAATGACTTTCACTTTGCCTTACACTCTGTCAAGCCAAACAGAGGAAGTGTCTCAAGAAAGAAGGAGTGGAAAGCTGCATCAGTTGTACAGCGGGGACTGAGAATTCATTATTGTATTTGGCAAAAGGCAGCACATTCTTGACCTTGGCAAGTTCTTTCAGTGGAGTGCTGGAGACAAAAGCCAGATAGTGTTATGGAACATCATGAGGTCTGTGTGCCCAATGCACATTAAGGCCAGACAATACCAAAACAGTGGAGTTTGGGACAGGGAAAGGTTTATTACAGGGCCATGGAAGGAGATGGCCCTTCAGGCGTGAGCCCAAAGCTACTGAAAGCTTTCGGCAAAGCCTCTTTAAAAGCAAAAAGGTGAGGGAGGGGTGTGGGTAAGTGTTGTAGACTTCCCGGTGTCAGATCTTTTGTTTTTTGAAGTCAGGTCATGATCAAGTAGCAATGTTCCTGTAAATCTCTAGCAAATGAATGTTACTCTCTGTCCCGACAAGAAAGGGCGAGATCCCACGGTACAGCTTTCACCCTCCAAGGTCCTGTCTAAGAGGCAGCAGAACCCAGTTGGCAGCTCCTTCAGGGCCAGGTTCCCACATCCTGCCCAGCCATCATCGCTGAAGGAGCCAGACGTCCAACCCAGCTGACCCTTAGGCTCCTCAGGCCACCCAAAAGGGAGAGACCAGGCCCCATAGACTGCGACCCAGGCACACTGCCTCTGCTACTAGGTCACAGAGACCAGGATGGTGGAGAGGTTCACCGCTGCCTCAAGGCCTGGGCTGAAGATGCTGGGTGGCCTTGGTGAGGATTCTGAAGCCCTATGAGACACAGCCCCAAGCCTGTTCCCTGGCCCCCCCAGCTCACGGGCTGGCCCAAGGTTGGGTGAGCTGGAGGGCCTCCGGGAGGTCAGGATCTGCCTCTTACCGCACTCTCCACCTCATGACCACCACTCCACTGTTGCCTGAATCCCATCACTAACTGTCCTTTCTCAACTGTGGGTTGCTTGTGGGCGGGGCCCACTGAGGCACTGACCAATGACTGGGCCGGACCCATTGCCTGGTAACAGGCTGTGGAGTGATGGTGCACAGCAGTGGCTTCTGTGCTAAGGGCTTGAGCTTACTGCGCTGTGTTACAATACTGGGTTCAGGGCAGAGTGGCGAGAGAAAGCATGATTTAACAAAGATAGATGACTTATGAGTATGGGTGACTCTTCTAGAAATTTCCTGTACAGGGGAGCAGAGAAATGGGATGACAGCTCAATGAAAATAAAGGATGAAGGGAGGTTGGTTGTTTTTAAAGCTTGTTTAATGGAAATGACCCAATAGAGTAGGAAAATGAAATGAGAGAAGGATCATTGGTAAGCCTGATGTCCTCAGATGGATGGGAAGCGATGATGACCAGGCATCCGAGTAGATGTCAGCCTTAGACAGGAGAATGGAGAGACGTCTGTTCGATATGCAGCCACAGTGATGGGAGGGCAGGCAGAAGTTCAAGGAGATTGATGGGTTCAGGTACCGACTTGTAGAAGTCTTTTTCTGTTGATTCTGTTCTTTCAGTAAGGTAAGGAATGTCATCATTGACAGAAAGGAAGGAAAAGATGTTCAAAATTGGAGAGATGAGGAGCTAGTCGTATAGGAGACCTGGAGAGTAAATTCGCCAGGGAAATGTGGTGGGATGAATAGGCTGCACCAGTGATCACTTGAGGGTTCAGTTCAGTCGTTCAGTTGTGTCTGACTCTTTGCAACCCCATGACTGCAGCATGCCAGGGCTCCCTGTCCATCACCAATTCCCGGAGTTTACTTAAACTCATGTCTACTGTGTCGGTGATGCCATCCAACCATCACATCCTCTGTCATCCGCTTCTCCTCCCACCTTCAATCTGTCCCAGCATCAGGGTCTTTTCCAGTGAGTCAGTTCTTTACATCAGGTGGCCAAAGTATTGGAGTTTCAGCTTCAGCATCAGTCCTTCCAGTGAATATTCAGGACTGATTTCATTTAGGACAGACTGGTTGGATCCCTTTGCTGTCCAAGGGACTCTCAAAAGTCTTCTCCAACACCACAGTTCAAAAGCATCAGTTCTTTGGCTCTCAGCTTTCTTTATGGTCCAACTCTCGCATCCAAACATGACTACTAGAAAAACCATAGCTTTGACCAGACGGACCTTTGTTGGCAAAGTAATGTCTCTGCTTTTTAATAAGCTGTCTAGGTTGGTCTTAACTTTTCCAAGGAGCAAGTGTCTTTTAATTTCATGGCTGCAGTCACCATCTACAGTCATTTTGGAGCCCTCCAAAATAAAGCCTGTAACTGTTTCCACTGTTTCCCCATCGATTTGCCATGAAGTGATGGGACCAGATGCCATGATCTTAGTTTTCTGAATGTTGAGTTTAAGCCAACTTTTTTCTTTCACTTTCATCAAGAGGCTCTTTAGTTCCTCTTCACTTTCTGCCATAAGGGTGGTGTCATCTGCATATCNGGAACCAGAACCCCCAGATCAGCCTGTGGAGGGTCAGCCCCCTTGCTGTAACTCTCTCCCACTATAAGTCCTGCCATACTCTGGTCAGCAGTCACTCTTACTTGCTAGACTGACTGCATTTCTGGGACTTTCACATTTTCTGTGTTCTCCTGCTTCTTTCTCCTGAGCTTTTTAAAAAATGTCATCACACAGATTTTCATGAAGAGAAAAAATGTCTTAAAAATAGTGATTACCTTAAATTTTGGCATCATTTAAGTCAGTGTTAATTACCTGATACCTTGGCTGCAAATAGCCCAAAACTTTAGCAAACAGCTACATATTTTAAGTTCTCCTTTCTGTCACTGGGCGGAGGCCGTCTCTCTCTCATCCTTTTTTTATATTCCACCTTTCCTAGCTGCTGATGAGGTAACCTGCTGCTCTTAGCATTCTGAAAATTCTCTCCAGTTTTCTCAGGGAAGGTTGTCTCGTAGGACTCGTCCTCTTGATCAGAGCTGAATAATCCTGAGGTCTGTTTGCAAAATTATTTGAGTTCTCAGTTACCATATCCCTGGAGATAATGAACAGTAAGATTTCTTCCTCGAAATGTTGAGTCTTGGAAAGGTAGCAAGCATATTTAAGTTTGGGGCCTTTCTTTGCACTAACATTTCTTTCCCCCATTGAAACCAGACTCCCTGGAATATACTTTCAACTTTCTTTTGCAATTCCCAGAGTGCTAGAGTTCTCTGTTCCCCTTGGTAAAATTCATATAGTTGTCAGCTGGTGGTATAGTGGGCAATCTCCGCTGTACAGTGAATTGCATTGGTTGGTCTTTGTATTAGTTTTCTATAACTGCTGTGATAAATGACCACAAACCTAGTGGCTTAAGACAGCACAAATTAATTATCTTACAGTTCTGTAAGTCAGAAGTCTCTGTGGTCTCACTGGGCTAAAATCAAGGTGTGAGTAGGACTGTGTCCTTCTAGGAGCCTCTAGAGAAGAGTCTGTTTCCTTGTTTTTTTTTTTTTTAAGACTTTGTTTTTCAGAGCAGTTTTAGGTTCAGAGCAAAATTAAGAGGAAGGTACGAAGATTTCCCATCTATCGCTGGATCCCACACATGCGTAGCTGCCATGACTATGTACCCCCCCAACAGCGTGGTACATTTGTTATAGTCTGTCAGCCTTCACTGGCACATCCTTATTCTTCTACGTCCATAGTTTATATTACAGTTCACTCTTGGTGTTACACATTCTGTGAGTTTGGATAAATGTATAATGACATGCGCTGCCATTATAATACCATATGGAGTATTTTCACGTCCCTAAAGATCCTGTGTTCTGCTGGCTGACCTCCTCCCACTCTCCTGGCAACCATGGATCTTTACTGTTGCCATGGTTTTGGTTTTCCCAAAATGTGCACTGGAATGTACATATAAGTTTTCTCCATGTCTTTTCATGACTTAATAGCTGATTTCTTTTTAGCCATGCTGCTACTGCTAAGTCGCTTCAGTCGTGTCCGATTCTGTGCGACTCCATAAACAGCAGCCCATCAGGCTCCCCCCGTCCCTGGGATTCTCCAGGCAAGAACACTGGAGTGGGTTGCCTTTTCCTTCTCCAATACAAGAAAGTGAGAAGTGAAAGTGAAGTCGCTCAGTCGTGTCCGACTCTTAGTGACCCCGTGGACTGCAGCCCACCAGGCTCCTCCGTCCACGGGATTCTCCAGGCAGGAGCACTGGAGTGGAGTGCCGTCGCCTTCTCCCTGTGCATTTTCTGTATGTTTCATAGTTGGTTTAGCCATTCACCTACTAAAGGACATCTTGATTGCTTCCAAGTTTTGACAGTTACGAATGAAGGTGTTATAAAATATCCGTGGGCATGGTTTTTGTATAGACAAGTTTTCAGTTCCTTTGCTTAAACACCAAGGAGCATGATGGCTGGGTTATGTGGTAAGAGTATGTTTAGTTTTGTAAGAAATTACCAAATTGTCTTCGGCCAAAAGACTGCCCGGAGTGGCTGTGCCGGTTTGTGCTCCCACCGCCAGTGAGTGAGAGCTCCTGCCGCGCTGCATCCTCGCCAGCGTCGGATGCTGTCACTGCCAGTGTTCCAGGTTTTGGCCAGTTCTAACGGTGCGTGGTAGTATCTGCATTTCAGTGTGCATTTCTCTGATGATAGGCAGTGTGGAACATCTCTTTACATGCTTATTTACCATCTGTGTTTATTCTTTGATGAAGTGTCTGTTAAAAGTCTTTGCCTCATTTTTCTTCTTCTTTTAGTTTTCTTTTTGCTGAGCTTCAGGAGTTCTTTGTATATGTTGGACAACAGTCCTTTATCAGATACATCTTTTCAAGTATTTTCTCCCAATCTGGCTATCTGATTCTCTTGTCATTGTCTTTCACATAGCAGAGGGTTTATAATTAAATGGAGTCGGATTATCACGTTTCTTTCATGGATTATGCCTTTGGTATTGTCTTTATATAGACATCACTATACCCTAGGTTATCTCTAGTAAGCAAAATAGTAAACAAAATAGAGACTATCAGGACTTGCACTTACTCAGAAATTGGAGTTTGTTTTTCATGCTGCCTTCAGTATGTCATTATCCAACATTACCTGTTTCCTAGGTGTTAAGTGGTGTCTGGGAGGGAATTGGTTAACTCAGGGAGTCTTTGCCTTCTCCAGTTCACTGTCACAGACCTGGAGTTCTCTGCAGGGCTTGTTTAACACTATTTCTCCTTGACTCAGCATAGTTGACAGTTCACAGAGCTTCTGGGCAAGTGCCTGACTGTTTACAAGACACTCAGTCACTATAGGTTATAAGGGCTGTCGCTAGTCATTCGTTTTGCAAGTGGTGATAAAAATCATCTTCTCAAAATCATGATGCATTGGGTTGTTGCAGGAGCTGATGAGGGCTCCAGCCTAGTGTGAGGGATGCTGTTGAGGGTGTTAGATGGGTAAAGGAAGGTGTGTGCCTGGGGGTTGGAGGTGGCCTTGTGCAAATGGCTAACTTGGCCCAGTGTTTATAAAAGAAGATGAAAAACATCGATTTACCTGAACTTGAAAGCCCAGACTTGAGAAAGAGGTAGAAAATGCCCGCCAGATTTTAGGGAACCACAGCAAAATGAAAACCCATCACTTGGTAAGGATCTTAATTTAATCAGAATTTGGCTGTGTAGAGCAGCACAAGATTTTCTTTTGAGTTCCCAGCCTCTGGGCCACATGGAAATCACACCATTATACAAATACAGAAACTATTCTTTTTTAAAATTTTTCAGAAAATAGAACTCTACCCTTTCCTCTGGCAGTCTTATCTTAGTGAGTTGTCCCAGTGAGGTATGTACCTAAGTAACTTTAATCTAAAGAAAGTATGAATTTTGGTGGAGTTTTAATGAATTTGGACACTGGAGATGCTTATAGCATCTTTTGACATCCTTATAGGCAGGTACACCTGGACACAAAATATTTATGAAAGTCTTCTTTAGAACCCTCGGCTCAGTTTTATTTACAGAAATAAGAAAGAGCTGGAAGGGCTTCCCTGGTAGTCTAGTGGTTAAGACTCCATGCTTCTAAAACAGGGGGTACAGATTCGATCCCTAGTTGGTGAATTAAGTCCCCACATGCTGTGCAGTGTGGCCAGATTTTTTTTTTTTTTTAAATAAATAGTAAAAGAATAAATATTACTGGAGGACTTCTGCCCTGGGTAGGAAGGGAAACCACTTTCCGTGACATGAGGTCAAGGGTTGTTGCTCCTCTCACGTCCATTGGTTTAGGGCCCTGTGTCTGCGCTGGTCATGTAAGTCAGAGTGTACTTCAGTGGGCACTTGAAGATGACTTGTCCATGAAACTTACTTCATGAAAGTTCCCTACGTGGAGATTTGCTGACTTTCCGGCTGATTGCTTTTGTTGTCTTAATGGAGAACCCTTGGGGGTTCAATCAAATCAAACTGTGCCCATTTGTCTGGAGTTGGTTCTAGATTTTCATGCAGTGGAGTGGATTTCAAGGTTTGCTCAGTGAAAAAGCTATTGGAATTTCTGTACTTTGATTCATTCTCTTTTTATGGCTTGATTGAACCATTTTGCTCCCTCCCTCAAGTAGAGAGCTTTCTTTAAGAATGTTCAGATGAAGTATTAGTCCTTTAAAAGGCTTAAAATGAATGTTTATTACCACAGCAAGAGCTGTACCATTTTAAATGCTTACATTGTAAATCACACCGAGGATCCTCATCAGGTTGACCTTTTGACTGCATTAGGCTAACTGCTGTGTTGCAGGAAAGTGTAGTGTTTGCCTAGAGTCTTTTGAGCAATATCCAAGTAGCTAAGATAAATCTTTTTCCTTTCTCAAAATATTCTATCTCCCTTACCATCCCATTCTCAGAAACTCTAAAAGAAAATAAGGACCTGAAAAAAGCAGGGCTGTATATTTCAAATGGGTAACCAACAAGGTCCTTCTGTGCAGCACAGGGCACTCTGCTGGTGTTATGTGGCAGCCTGGATGGGAAGGAAGTTTGGGGAGAATGGATACTTGTATATGCATGGCTGAGTCCCTTTGCTGTCCATCTGAAACTATCACAACATTTTTAATCTGCTATGTGTGTGCATATGTGTTAAGTCACTTCAGACACGACTGAACAGAGTCACGTCTGACTCTTTGCAACCCCATGGACTGAAGCTTGCCAGGCTCCTCTGTCCATGGAATTCTCCAGGTAAGAATACTGGAGTGAGTTTCCATGCCCTCCTCCAGGGATCTTCTCAACCCAGGAGAATTCTTACCCTCTGAGCCATTAGGGAAGCCACCTGCCCCCTCCACCCCCGAAAAGCAGAGGCTAAAAGATATTTAATAAATCATTCCTTCGTTCGGTTTGTTGAATAATCAGTACTATCTGGGGCAAAAATAGAAGTTTTAGTTTTCTTTAGTCACCAGTTTCAGAGAGCATTGTTGAGTCTTCCTTTCCCGTCTGACAACGGCATCTTGGTTATGAGGCCATAATTCTCTGGTGAGTTAGGATGTGAACCGGTCGAATCGAGTCTAACTTTCAGTCTTCTATTTAGTTTAATGTGTGTCTCTTCCCCTCCCCCACCAGCCTCCTCTGGCTGAGTGGGGTCACATTCCACTCTTTCACCTTCTTCCACTCCCCTTTCTGCGCTGCTTTCTCCTCTTGGGTGTCAGTGCTTCCCAAAGCCTGCCTGGCTGCCAGTGTTCTCTGTACCAAGCGTGTAAGGCGGACTCTGGCGGCTCAGATGATAAAGAATCTGCCTGCAGTGCAGGAGACCCAGGTCAGATTCCTGGGTCAGGAGGATCTCTAGAGAAAGGAATGGCAACCCACTCCAGTATTCTTGCCTGGAAAATCCTTTGGACAAAGGAGCTTGGTGAGCTACAGTCCAAAGGATCACAAAAGAGTCAGCCGGACACAACTTAGCAGCTAACAATTTCACTTCACTTTGACTCTTTGGTGAGGACGCTGCTGGGACTCTCTGAAGACTTCTGGCCCAGCCCCTTCTTCCCTTCACCTGGGCAGGTGGACAGGAGGTCCTCAGAAGTAGGATCACAGCAAGATGCCTTGGCTTTGGCCACCTTCCACTTGACTCCTTTGGCATACCAAGAAGCACGAGTGTGTACATGGGCTTTACAACTGCTCCTTCTCTCCCCTCTGCTGTGTCTTACCAGTTTCCTTCTCCTTGCTCCGATAGTTAGGGGGTAAGGCCAGATGATAAATTTGCCCCATAAGCAGATAAATATTTGGGGAGTGAGATGCCAACCTTCCCTCCTTGCAGGCACCTCTGATGTGGTAAGTGACGATCTGGGAGACTCCTGCAGTTGGCTTGGCTTGGGGTATCCCATCTCTCATCCCAGCAGTAATTCACCACTGGAAAATCTTTGTCATTCGGCACCCTGACCCTCAAATTTTGTTTATATAGATAAGAGTTGATGGAGTCTGAGGTCATGTTTGGTGCTAGCATAGGATATTTTCCAAGTTATTAATTGGAGTAGCTTATTATTGGAGTTAATAATTGGAGTAGTTATTATTGGAGTAGCTGACCTCTAATATTTGTGGCTCTGTTTTGAATATAGGGTTCCTGATGCTTTAACATCTGAGAACCAGTGCTAGGGTAACGGAAAAGAGGCACTCAGCATCTGCTGATACCGTCATTCAACTCCATGTAGAACTACCTGGGCAAATGACCCAGGGAATATCATGAAACATGACCCTGGGCCTTTAAGGATCATACTACATTTTAGCTTAAGGAAATAAAAATATAAGCATAGGGAATGTTAAATAGCTGTATCAGGCAGCATGTGGTGAATTGGTTCAGTAAAGGTAATAAAAGGATAGATGGTATAGTTTTTCAAGTATTAGTGTCCACTGGAGTAGCCCCCAAGGCCACATCTCTGACCCATGGCAGGGACTCTGGGAGGGGGTGAGTGAGGAGGCAGCTGAGTGGACTGCCTTCCAGCTGTGCTCTGTGGCTCCTCGCTGTGCTCTGCAGATTGCAAAGAATGGGAGGAATGCAAGAGAAAGTGTGAAAAGGTACTAATACACAGTTCTAAGACTAACTTAATTTAAAAAAAAAAAAACAGGCTGAGTTTTGAAATTATATTCTTGGTTATAACTTTTTGGGGAGAGGGTTTAACTGTTTAGTTCACTTCAGTCACTCAGTTGTGTCCGACTCTTTGCAACGCCATGGACTGCAGCACCCCAGGCTTCCCTGTCCATCACCAACTCCCAGAGCTTGCTCAAACTCATGCCCCTTGAGTCAATGATGCCATCCAACCATCTCATCCTCTGTTGTCCCCTTCTCCTCCTGCCTTCAGTCCTTCCCGGCATCAGGGTCTTTTCCAGTGAGTCAGTTCTTCACATCAGGCAGCCAAAGTATTGGAGCGTCAACTTCAGCATCAGTCCTTCCAATGAATTTTCAGGATTGATTTCACAGTTGTGAAGGTGCAAATGAGAAATTTGTCTTTGAGAGTTGCTTTAACTTTTAAGGATTAAATAGATGTTGCCAGAAGCTTGCTGTTTACTGTGTTCTTCTTTCCTCTCTCTGTTGTTAGCTTTATTCCAATTCAGTGTACTGGTTTATTTTTCACTATATTTAGTTGATAGGAAATTAAAAATATCCATCCTCTTTGGTAATAGTCCTGTTAGAATTGTTACTATGCTTGGATTTTCAGATATGGCTGGTGGGTTTGCCTCCGGTTTGCAGCGTGCTGCATTCTCAGCCTCCTCCCCTCTGTCTTGTCTTCTGTAATCCATGCCCAACATGCTTATCACCACTCCTTTCACTGTAGACAGTCTGCAGTCTCCTTCCCAAGAAAGCCATCACTGTTTCACTGAGTCTGCCCCACCACAGTGCAACAGAGAAAGTGTGTGGGTTTGAGGTGTTGATAGATTTGGTAGCAGATACATTCTAATCTTCCACTTTCTTCCCTTTTTGTGAATTCCTGATCTTTCTATTCTTTCCTTTTTGCTTCTTAGAGAATTATTAGAGGCTTCTCCCTTCCTTGTTGTCATCTTTTATATAAACAGCCTTTGGCTCATGTTCCAGTATTTTATCCAGATTACCTTAACGACAAATCAAACTGATGCTGGGTAACCTCTCTAAGGCTAGAACTGAATTTATGGCATTCACTAAATCACTGTGTTTTAAGGACTCCAAATTTATCTTAGTGGCCTTGGACTTCAAGTTGCGTATTGAGTGATAAAGAGAAGACATATTTTTTCCCATTTTATTCTCTACTGTATTACTGCTGTTGAAGCTGGAAGGTTCGTTAAGTCTAAGGCTACCATAATGGGAGTCTATCTCAACCATTCACTTGACAATACTGTTCCTTAATGTACTCAATAGTATTGCAGACACCTTTCCTCTGTCCCTCAAAAGTCAGCTGTTATTTCTTTACGTTCCTGCTAACTCAGAAAAAAAAGAAACGAGCCATATAAAAATGATACATTTTCAATAGCCTGTAGATACATTTAGTGGCCTGTGGAGGTGGGCTGTGGACACAGTCCTAGCACATTCCCACAGCCTTATTCCAGTTTGCCAGCAACACCAATAGAAGAGCTTATCCCATTATCTGGAGCCCTAATTTTTGTGACTGCTTCCCAGGAGACACCTCTGATCATCTGGCTCAAGTAGCCAGCAGGGTCCCCTGNAAACGAGCCATATAAAAATGATACATTTTCAATAGCCTGTAGATACATTTAGTGGCCTGTTGAGGTGGGCTGTGGACACAGTCCTAGCACATTCCCACAGCCTTATTCCAGTTTGCCAGCAACACCAATAGAAGAGCTTATCCCATTATCTGGAGCCCTAATTTTTGTGACTGCTTCCCAGGAGACACCTCTGATCATCTGGCTCAAGTAGCCAGCAGGGTCCCCTGCTGGGTCCTTGGATTACACTGGGGTCCCCTCAAGATTGTATGTGTTTGTTTACATTTTAAAGCTGCTTCTTGAGGATCTGGGTTATAGTCAACCTGAACCCAGGTGGTGATGAGACACTGACAGGTCTTGGCACATCTTCAGCTACTGAGAGCTATTAAAATATAATGGGCTGTTTTGACAAGCACAGAGGTTTGGAAATGAAGAGCTGGGGCATGGCTGGACAGAAACGTTCATCTCCTACTCCTTTAAGATGGGAAGAGGTGGCTGTTTCATCTACTGTATACATATAAAGTCAATCAGAACAAAGAAACAGGAATATGTTAATGAAAGAACAAGATAAAACCTCGAGGAGACAAAAGAACCCTCAATAAAACAGAGATAATTTACCTGATAAAGAATTTGAAGTAATGGTCATAAAGATGCTTACTGAACTGAAGAGATTGATGGGTGAACACAGAACTTCAAAAATGAGGCGAAAGAGCTGTATTTTGAAAACTGCAAGACATCAATGAAAGAGAAGATGCGAATGAATGGAAAAATATCCTGAACTCTTGAATTAGAAGATATGGAAACAATCTAGGTGCCCATCAGTGGATGAACGGATAAAGAAGATGTGGGATTTACGTACAGTGGAACATTATTTAGCCCTAAAAAGAATAAAATATTGGTATTTGTAACATTTGCAACCTCCAGAGCATTATGCTGAGTGAAAAAGTCAGAAAAAGACAAAGACTGTCTGATCTTTCTTACACGTGGAATCTGAAGCAAACAAACAAATAATATAAACAAGCTCAAAGATATGAAGAATGGATTCGGAGTCTATAGCCCCTGATTGAGGGGGCTAGAATTGGGTGAACTCTGGTTTTGTCTTGTTTTATTAGTTTAAATAAATTGAATGGAAATTTTAAAAGTAAAGTCTTGATTCAAAGAGAAATAGACATAAAGCATTTTAACATGTTGCAGATAAGAACAAAGGCTTTAAAACAACCTCCCCAGAGAAAGGTATAATAAGAATTTTTATAAAAATGGTGAGATCCTCATCCTAGGGGATTTCTGTACTGGTTAACCTGCACCCTCTTGAGCTCACATAAAAAACGACAATTAGAACCCTCTAGTTTTCATGTATACATGATAATGCTGCCAAAAGTACAAGGTCAGAAATTGGGAGAAACTAAAAATCTTCGCAGAGTAAGTAGCATCTACTTTTGAGAAGAGTGGTCCAGGGAGAAACCAGGGAAAGGCTCGCAAAAGGACTGTGGTGGTCTTAGCAGTGACCCACATCTTTGGCAGTGATGAGAAGTTGTGCCAGCTTTGTGCTTCTGGCTTCACTGTGACTCATGAACTTCTTCCTGCTGTCTCATTCCTGCAAGGAGAATTTGCAGAAAAAAATCCGCATTTGCATTGCTTATGTGTTTTAAGGTTTAGAAACAGCTGCGATATGATTTAACCAAGCAGGGAAAGAAATATTGTTTAGTTATATCTGGGGGGTTGTTTGTTTTCCTCTTCTCTATACATACACACTTAATTGCTCCTATTACTGTGGTTTGTATTTATTTTCAATTAATAGANCGCATTTGCATTGCTTATGTGTTTTAAGGTTTAGAAACAGCTGCGATATGATTTAACCAAGCAGGGAAAGAAATATTGTTTAGTTATATCTGGGGGGTTGTTTGTTTTCCTCTTCTCTATACATACACACTTAATTGCTCCTATTACTGTGGTTTGTATTTATTTTCAATTAATAGAATTAGGATTCTTTGGCCTCCAGATTAGATTTACTACTGTTAGTTATTGGTGAGTGTTTTTGTTTTTGTTTTGTTTTCTTTTTGCTATCAATGACTAATAGATACAACAACTCCTCAGATTAATTAAATATATTTGCTCAACAATTTTTTTTGTTATTTTNCTATACATCTGTGTCTCTTTTGCTGTCTCACGTACAGGTTTATCATTACCATCTTTCTAAATTCCATATATATGTGTTAGTATACTGTATTGGTGTTTTTCTTTCTGGCTTACTTCACTTTGTATAATAGGCTCCAGTTCCATCCACCTCATTAGAACTGATTCAAATGCATTCTTTTATATTGCTGAGTAATACTCCATATAATACAATATTATTAACTGTAGTTGCCTTACTATGCATTATACCCCCATGGCATATTTACTTCATAACTGGAAGGTTGTCTCTTTTGACCCTCTTTGCCCATTTTCCCCACCCCCATCTCTGGTGACCACCAATCTTTTCTCTATATGCATGAACTTGAGGGCTTTTCATTTGTTTTGTTTTTCATTTGTTTGTTTCACTTATTTTTAGTATAGCTCTCCCGGGATTGGGTTATACATATAAATCAATAGGTAAATTACAAGAATAGGAAAGTTAAAGCATGGTTCTTACTACTTTTGTGATCATCCATCTAAGGTTTAAAGAATTTTATTATTGTCTGCTCACTTTACATTATTGCAGCTCTTCTAATGTTCTTTTCTGTCTGCTCCCTTGATTAGTAGCACAAATTCTTTATAAAACTTTTAAGCAAAAAGTTATCCTTTCTCTGTTCGGAAGCAACAGAGTTCGGTGTTCAGATGAGCACGTGTGTGAGTTTTTGGCCAGCCACAAAGCCTCCTTTTGACCTTCAGCCACCTTGCAGCCCACCTCCCTTAAGCTGGTTAGCCAGCTCTCTAGGAGAGGACGTAACATAATTCAGTCTCCCACAGGTTCACAGCAGAATGTTACCTCTGCTTCCCACATATGTTTTAGCTAAAGTGAAAGATCTATGTTTCATCATCCCACAGACCATCAGACTCCTTCCAATACTTGTCAGAGTTCAGTCATGAAATTGCCCATAGCAGCACTTGGCAAAGACACTTTGGGGGTTTCAGGAAGCTGTCTGCTTAGGCCATTAATTTCTCCAGGTTCTCTGAGCTCCCTCTATTGAGGTAAATCATCAGGAAACAATGTACCTTGGCTGTATTATTTCAGCTCCCACCAGAAATGCCATCATTCAGGTAAGATTTAATATTGTGCCTTCAGCACATGGGGGGAAAAAATCCCATCTTTTGCATCACATAGTTGAAGACATTTATATGAAAAAAAGTTTGTCTTTTTACACCATAGATTTGAAGACATTACTCACTTTCCCTTATGAAGGGGCTTACATAAAAAATTTCTCCATGATACTAATGCCAAGGAGAGGAGATGTGCCTTGCATGTTTCCTTTTTGATAAATTAAGAACTGTATCATGCAGTATTTCCTTTTTTGTCTTAGTTGCAAGCAAACAGAGCTAAATTTGGTGCTCATTTGGAGTACTTGACATCTCAAGCATGTGTAATGTCTCTTTCTATGTTCATTTTAACTAGTTTCTATTATTTTTAGTAATCAGGTGTTTGGTTATGTATTTGATTTAATTTTAAAAATACTTACCATCCTTTTTGCAAGGATTAAATGAACCAAAAAAATAGAAAAGGAGATGCTACTTGCCCATAATAGAGTTTGTAATGGTTTATGCCTTAAAGAAATAAACTTCCATTGTCTTGCAAATTAACTCTTCCTAGAATCCCATAAATATGTTCAGCCCTACCCACCTCCCCATATACTATGTCTGCTGCATAAATATACCTACCCTGAGACATGTCTAGAGCCTAATTGGACTTTCACTGAATCCATGTCTTAGAGGTATCTTGATGTTTTTATTGTATAATTGACTTGGCATGTGGATACAGGATCCTGATTCACTGAAGAGAGGTTTCTATCACAGAAACATAGATGAATCTGGATTTTTTTGCAGCAAATCCTAGCATACTTCAAACTTGCATATACAATTGTTCATGAAGTCTGCTGCTTTTATCAGTGGTTTGTCATCAAGAAAGAAGTCACTCAGTCATGTCCGACTCTTTGTGACCCCATGGACTGTAGCCTACCTGGCTCCTCCGTCCATAGGATTTTCCAGGCAACAGTACTGGAGTAGGTTGCCATTTCCTCCTCCAGGGGATCTTCCCTACCCAGGGATCAAACCCAGGTCTCCCACATTGTAGGCAGATGGTTTACCAGATGAGCCACCAGAGAATTCATAAGGCATACACAAAACCCTTAAGTAAGAAATGCATGTTAAAATTTTTCCTGCTACTAACAAATGTGAGCTCCAGGGGACTTTCCTGGCAGTCTAGTGGTTAAGACTCTGCACTCCCTCTGCAGGGGTTATGGCTTCAATCCCTAGTCAGAGATCTAAGATCCTGCGTGCCCATGGCGTGGTCAAAAATAAATAAGTAAATAGAGATGGTTTAGTCCAATCCTTTGATATAATGGATGAAGAAACTGACTTTTAGAGAGGTGAATTTTGAGTAGCCAAGATTGCTTTAGCCCATGAAAAGCAGCACTGTGGCTGGCAGTTTAAAGGGGATTTGGAGCTGGAAAAAAAAAACAAAAATGTGAACTCCAGCTTGCCCGTGTTAACTGCTCTCACCAGCCCTGCGCATGAGCTTGTTTTTGTGCGGTCACTCTGTCTCCCTTTTGTCCTGTAGGTGAAAATGGGTTCAGTAAATACGTCCACTGGGCATTGTGAATGCTGCAAAGAACTGCTACCCAGGAAATAGTTCCATAATCTTGACAGGAAGCAGAGCCCTTACACAATAATCTCAGAGCCCTTACACAATAATCTATTTGCTCGTGATTTACCACAGCTCAGATGTAGTACAACTGATTTTGTATTGCGTACGTCAAACATTTTTCAAATTTGATGTATTAAGCTCTGAAGAAAACATGGCAGAATGCTACTTGAATGTTACTTTAAAATTTCTCGGTGGTAGGTACATATGTGTGTGTCTTATTCCTTCTTTGTGTTGTCCTATATGTCTGCCATGATTTTTGAACGTGTGTACTAGAGAAGACAGGATCAAACGTGTTTCTTTACATTGGAGACTGGATCGGGTAGAGGAGAAGAAGCAGTGTATCTTCTTCTTGGCAGGCGTGGAGATTTTCAAGAGATTTCTGTGAAAGAAGCACAAAACCTTAACCCAGTTTGGATTGTTTCCAGAGGAAAACTATTTTCTGTCAGTGGCAAAAGGTGGTTATTTATCATTTTTGCGCGTGGTTTATTCATAGGTGCCAGCATGGTACAGAGCATCACACATTTCTGTATGCAAGGCTCTGCAGATGCAGCTCTAATTTCAGTGTCCGCTGTGTGGAATCATATGTAGCCAGACTCTATGCTTCCTGCAGGCTGCAGGTCTGAAGTGTTCTTTAGGTTGCTCCATAGCCGGCGGGGGGT
>SJYA01000393.1:324373-352008 GCA_006410615.1 Neotragus moschatus | reverse complement strand
CTTTCCTTCCAAGGAGTAAGTGTCTTTTAATTTCACGGCTGCAATCACCATCTGCAGTGATTTTGGAGCCCTCCAAAATAAAGTCTGACACTTTCCACGGTTTTCCCATCTATCTGCCATGAAAGCGATGGGACCAGATGCCATAATTTTAGTTTTCTGAATGTTGAGCTTTAAGCCAACTTTTTGACTCTCCTCTTTCACTTTCATCAAGAGGCTCTTCAGTTCTTCTTCACTTTCTGCCATAAGGGTGGTGTCATCTGCATATCTGAGGTTATTGGTATTTCTCCTGGCAATCTTGATTCCAGCTTGTGCTTCATCCAGCCCAGCGTTTCTCATGAGGTGAATGTGATAGCACACAGATGCCCTGTGCGAGGGACTGGGGGAGGTTGGGTGGGGGGACATGGGAAAATTTAGAACCTGGAGAACATCAAGGAGATTTGAATGCAAAAAAAATGCATATAAAGTCAGACTTAAGAGTTGGAATGTAGTTGTGGAGCCAGAGTCTGTGGGACATCATACGTCATACAGTGTGTTTCAATCTTTATCAGAAGAACAATTAAGGGGCTCCCCTGGTGGTCCAGTGGTAAGACTCTGCTCTTCCACTACAGGTGACATGGATTTGATCCCTGGTAGGGGAGAAGGCAGTGGCACCCCATTCTAGTCCTCTTGCCTGACAAATCCCATGGATGGAGGAGCCTGATGGGCTGCAGTCCATGGGGTCGTGAAGAGTTGGACATGACTGAGTGACTTCCCTTTCACTTTTCACTTTCATGCATTGGAGAAGGCAATGGCACCCAAATCCAGCACTCTTGCCTGGCAAATCCCATGGATGGGGGAGCCTGGTGGTCTGTCGTCCATGGGGTCGCGAAGAGTCAGACATGACTGAACGATTTTCCTTTCACTTTTCACTTTCATGCATTGGAGAAGGAAGTGGCAACCCACTCCAGTGTTCTTGCCTGAAGAATCCCGGGGACAGGGGAGCCTGGTGGGCTGCCGTCTATGGGGTCATACAGAGTCGGACACGACTGAAGCGACTTAGCAGCAGCAGTATATGCTAAAATTTTGAAACCTGAAACTTTCCTGACTTGATAGCTGGTCAGTCAGTTAATGGCTTGATCTCCCTGCTATTACCACCTGTAAGAAGACACAAACTCAGATGCTTACAGGAGCCAAAGTGAATTGTGGAACCGGAGAGTTCTAAGTACATTCCAGTTCAGTTTTGAACAAATCCTGCCCACCAAACAAAATATGTTCCTGGGCTATAAGTAGTTATGGACTCAGTGGCCCTGATCTCTAGTCTCCTGCAAGCACAAAGATTTCATGACTTCTGGAGGACTTCCCTGGTGGTCTGGTGGCTAAGACTCTGTGCTTCCAGTGCAGGAGACCCAGGTTCAGTCCCTGGTTGGGGAACTAAGACCCCTGCATGCCATGCTGTGTAGTCAAAAAAAAATCATCACCATCATCATGATTTCTAGTATATTTGAATTCAGCATATCTTTTTACAAAACAAACATAAATAAAGACCTAGTGAATTTCCTAACTGGTCTTTCTTTCTGGGGACAGTCTTGGACAGCTTAGAGTCAGTCTGTGAAATTGAACTGTTGCCGGTTGCTGTTATCTGAAAGCTATTTCGTCATAATATAAAAATGTTGACCAGCCAATTCTGTGATAAAATCCAACAATTATATAATAAGAGTTTAAAGTATAGTAAATAAAAAGAACAGATTCTTATTTTAACAGTATTTTTTTTTCATCTGATTGTTTAAAATTGACAGTGGCAATAAAAATCAATTTTTTCAAAGGAAACAAAGAAATGAATTTCTGAGTTGAGGATTGCTGGAGATAAGACAGCCCTATCTGCATTACCTGGCCCTGTGTACTGACTTTGGCAACCTCGTTTGCCATGGATAGATTCAGTCTCTGCTTTTGTTGCCCAGACAGAGACCACAGTGCTGACTTCCCGATGATAGCTGGCCCTCCCTGGGCAGCGAGCACAGCCTGTTATTAATAGTTTCAGAAACACCACAGTTGAATCACTGTACTTCTGTGATTACTGATGCTGTCAAGCATTTCAGATGTTGTTTGCACTCCATCTGTGCGGGCATATCACGTGTACTATGTCTCTGCCGTATACATACATAAATACACATGGCGTTGAAGGTATAAAGTGAACGCAACAAATATTCTGCCCTCATTTGAGGGCACACCCTTTGTGTTTATTATGTTGCTGTAATGGTCTAAAAAGCAGAGCATACATGATTATTTATGACTGTTTAACCTGTTTATGCATCAGGAATGTTAGACAGCTTAATGAAAAATAAATTATCAGTTACTTCAAGTTTTTGTTCTAAACTGTTACTGACGTATTACTTAACATGCATNGTAATGGTCTAAAAAGCAGAGCATACATGATTATTTATGACTGTTTAACCTGTTTATGCATCAGGAATGTTAGACAGCTTAATGAAAAATAAATTATCAGTTACTTCAAGTTTTTGTTCTAAACTGTTACTGACGTATTACTTAACATGCATGAAAAATAATTGCTGAATGGCACACACACACAAACCAGGAACATTTCCATTTTGGACCAACGAGCACCACCCATTTGCTCTTTTGATATGACTCATTCGGTACCTAACAGTCCTGAGAATAGTCAGAGATGCCGCACACTTTAATGGTTTGGGAATGTTCTTTGCTTCAGTACTGCTTTAGTGCTAGCCCTCAATGTGGCTTTGTTTGATTATTCCATTCTCATCTGACTTCTTTGATTATAGCTCCTTACTATAAGTGTAAGATCTTATTGGTCACTTTAGAGATGATGGTATCACATCCAGTTGGTTTAAGAGAAAGTCAGGAGCATGTAACCACTGCCTACTGTATGCCTGGTGTCTATGAGGCAGGCACTTTAATTCAGTATGCTGCTTTTCCTAGTTTCTAGTGGCATCCAGGAAGATGGAGATTGAGGCTGAATGTTCTAGCCAACTTTATAAAGCTACGTCATATTCAGACCAGAGCCTTTTATTATGCTGTCCTAGGTTCATGCNGGCGTTGAAGGTATAAAGTGACCGCAACAAATATTCTGCCCTCATTTGAGGGCACACCCTTTGTGTTTATTATGTTGCTGTAATGGTCTAGAAAGCAGAGCATACATGATTATTTATGACTGTTTAACCTGTTTATGCATCAGGAATGTTAGACAGCTTAATGAAAAATAAAGTATCAGTCACTTCAAGTTTTTGTTCTAAACTGTTACTGACGTATTACTTAACATGCATAAAAAATAATTGCTGAATGGCACACACACACACACAAACCAGGAACCTTTCCATTTTGGACCAACGAGCACCGCCCATTTGCTCTTTTGATAGGACTCATTCGGTACCTAACAGTCCTGAGAACAGTCAGAGATGCCGCACACTTTAATGGTTTGGGGGTGTTCTTTGCTTCAGTACTGCTTTAGTGTAGCCCTCAATGTGGCTTTGTTCGATCACTCCATTCTCATCTGACTTCTTCGATTATAGCTCCTTACTCAAGTGTAAGATCTTATTGGTCACTTTAGAGATGATGGTATCACATCCAGTTGGCTTAAGAGAAAGTCAGGAGCATGTAACCACTGCCTACTGCATGCCTGGTGTCTATGAGGCAGGCACTTTAATTCAGTATGCTGCTTTTTCCTAGTTTCTAGTGGCATCCAGGAAGATGGAGATTGAGGCTGAATGTCCTAGCCAACTTTATAAAGCTACGTCATATTCAGACCAGAGCCTTTTATTATGCTGTCCTAGGTTCATGCNCTGCCTACTGCATGCCTGGTGTCTATGAGGCAGGCACTTTAATTCAGTATGCTGCTTTTTCCTAGTTTCTAGTGGCATCCAGGAAGATGGAGATTGAGGCTGAATGTCCTAGCCAACTTTATAAAGCTACGTCATATTCAGACCAGAGCCTTTTATTATGCTGTCCTAGGTTCATGCTATGGGCTTCCCTGGTGATAGGATAAATATTGCTGACTTCCCAGCAATAAAGAATCTGCCTGCCAATGTAGGAGCCACGGGTTTGATCCCTGGGTTAGGAAGATCCCGTGGAGAAGGAAATGGCAACCCACTCCAGTATTCTTGCCAGGAAATCCCATGGACAGAGGAGCCTGACAGGCTCCATAGGGTAGCAAAGAGGAGCCTGATAGACTCCATAGGGTAGCAAAGAGTCGGACATGACCTAGTGACTAAACAACACCAAGGTTTATGCTATGAGGTCGTTTTATCTCTGAGAGAATTTTGTAAGGTGTTTCTTGTACTTCTGCTAGTGAGGGCAAGGTCCAAGATAGTGAGTGAAGTCGCTCAGTTGTGTCTGACTCTTTGCGACCCCATGGACTGTAGCCTAACCAGGTTCCTCCGTCCATGGGATTTGAATACTGGAGTGGGTTGCCATTTCCTTCTCCATGGGATCTTCCTGACCCAGGGATCAAACCCATGGCTCCTACATTGGTAGGCAGATTCTTTATTGCTGGGAAGCCACAGATAAGCCCACCTTATATGGAATTTCATTGTTTAGTAAGATTCCTGTGTTTTTCTTTTCCATTGCCTTCTTTGATTCCATTTCATTGGATGAGTAAAATGATAGAATACCACAATTTCTCTGAAAGTACAAAGAATATATATCAACTCTCAAAGTCTTGTTGGCAGTTTGGAAAATTGGGCCATGTATGAGAGAGAGAAAGAAGGTGCATTTCAAATGCTCTCTGGTTGCCTCGCCATCATCACAGTTACCATTTGTTGAGTAATTACAATGAGTCAGACACCAGGCTAAGCATATTAAAGCCCACTGTGAAAGATAATTGTACCTTCAGATGATTGTGCTCACGCTGAGTATGAGGACACACTTACACACACAACACACATCATCACATTTGAAACAGATTAAGCAGGGAAACCCATTCTCTGCTGAAGGCAGCCTTTGGCATAGCAAACTATAGTTCAGTTTAGGTGGTTACTTGATTCAGGAGCTGTGCTTTCCCAGTTTCTTCTTAACTGACTCTAATACAAGATATTTGTGATAATATCAGGCTGCCATGGAGAGCACGTAGTCTCCCTTGTATGAAAACATCAAGGTTCATAATGGCTCTTTGAGCACGTGGCAAATTTATCAATTTCCCTCTACAGAGTCTTCAGACAGACTTATCCCTATTGTCATGTTCATGTATAACCTCTCAATTAAGTGATTTCTGTTATATTCACTTGCTGCAGCCTGTTCAATCTCATCTTTATGAGACTGCTAACCCCTGTCAGTTATCATTGAGAAGCTACATTCTTTTATTCAACCACATTTTCTAAGAGAATGAGTCTGTTGCTGTCGAATGATCAATGTCATGTTAAAGGATTTTCTTAATAGCATTCCTTTAAATAGCTCATCTTAATAGTCCAACAAGCTCGCAGGCTGTTTGTACCAAATATAAGATTGTATCAAATGCTACCTCTTCAACCTTTGCCATAAATTCTAACTCAGTAGCTACTAATGATAGGAAAGGATTGATGGTGGCTGGAATTCACCTTGGCAAGAAAGAAAAGCATTGTCATAGGGACCAGTTATGAGCTAATTTCTAGGGGTGCATTTGAAGACTAATTCGGGTAGTAGACAAAAGGCAAAAGTTTCTTGGTTCACCAAAAATGAAACAGTAATTTTGTAGAACTTCTGTTGAACAAAGAACAGGATGCAAATTGTATGTGGCAAATGTATTGCTTCTGATTTTCCCTCCTGATAGAATCTGAATTGTTGAAATACACATGAATGATTTTTCTAAATGAAAAGTATATATATTTTACATTGTACTAGATTGTTAATTTTTATTGTGTGGTTTCTGATCCACCTTCATTTCACATTTGGGCAGATACTGCAGACGGCGTTTCTCAGGAGCTCTTCTCTGCTGGCTTGGTTGATGGGCATGATGTAGTTATAGGTGAGTCATTTTTTAATGCATGGAGTGTCATGCATTTTGTTTATATATCAAATGTAAATGCACTTAGAAACAAAAGTTTTCATAAGGGAATAATTCCATGAATTTCTGAAAATTTCTTGAATTCTTATCTTTTATGTGAAAGAAGTATATTTAAGAGTCACATTTAATTTTCTGTTCCAAAAGCACTTAATATAATTCTGTCCCATTTGTCCAGACATGATTTATCCAATGCAAAACCTCACTTACTGGAGATAACCTAGAAGACCACAGAGTCCGTGACCTAGAGACTGTAAATGCCATGCACAGAAGGATGGGAACCTCTGAGGTCCTTTCTCTCAGTTTCTCTGTTTTTTGGACACAGTTCTAATAAACTTAGGTGGTGGACTTCCTAGCTCTTAGAAAAATTCATTATGGAGTTTCAAGATTGGCTGAAACTTAACCATCATTTAGTCTAGTTCTTTCGTTGTGTAGATAAGGAAACAAATTCCTAAAGTGATTCAGTGGTTTGTCGAGGACCTGCTGCTGGGCTGTGGCAGAACCTTTGAGACTGTGGCTTTTTCTTCTACCTTTTAGAATCAAGAAAAAGCTGCATGAAAATTGGGGAGCCTGCTAACTACAGACACACTGATAGGAGCAAGAAATGACTGCTGGCCTCCTGCCAAGGCAGGGAAGGCAGAAAAGCTATAAGAGGCAGACAGTGTCATCTAAGAAAAAGTGTAGCCTGCATCTACTTGGGATGAGGGTGAAGGGATCCATATTCTGCAAGAAATTCTGAATTTATGAAGATCTTATAATGTAGCTTATTATTGCATATTTGTAATGATGACCCTAAGTAATTGAGATGAGTTAATAGTTTAATAGTGTTAATTATGACATTATATTCATTATATTTTTAATTATATAATTATAATACTATAATAGTATTATGATAAAACTTTCTTTAAAGTCAAATCAAAACCAATTCTTGAAATGACCTGGGCCCCCTAAGTGATAGGTTTTAACTGAAAGAAAAATCACTTTATATCATTTTTTTAAGTATGAAATGCTTTATACTTTGCTTCACTTTGCTGTACGGCTAGAAACTAACACAGCATTGGAAAGCAACTATACTTTGATANAGGTAGCGTGGAGAATAAAAGAGATTCATGGGACAGTATTAAGTCACATCTTTATTTAAGCATGATCTTGCTTCAGCTCTACAGTCAAATTTAGTGTACTTTTTTTTTTTTTTTTGGCCCCAGGCTCAGCTGGATCTAAACCAGAGGATTTTTGGTCATTGAGTTTTTTTTTTAAAGTGGAAATTAAGGCATAATGCGTGTCCAGCTGATTGAGTATGGTTTAAATATATAACCAGCAAGCTTCTACTTTTCGATGCTTTATTTATTCTTCCCCCAGTTTTTCACCTTGCCTTTTCCCCTTCTTGGAACGGGAGTGTAGAGCGTTGGAGTGAGACTCAGGGGTGTGCGGTTGTTCCTTGTCTAGCAGCGCTGAACATACCTCACAGGGACAGCGCACCTAAGAGTGATCATGTCTGTATATTTCATTTGATCATCGTATCAGTTACGCAAGGTAGAGAGGACAGGCTGCTTCTAATAAGTATTTTATGAACGAAAGAGGGAGGTCCAAAGAAGTTTCTGGGATACTGTAACTTATCATGGTCCTTGAACTTGGATCCTGTGACTTCAAGCCTAGAGCCGAAGCTTGAATCTGACCCTGTGCATCCAGTTAATCCAGCATCTTTAGCCTTGAAGAATGGATCCAGATCACTTTAAATGGTTTCTATGGCTCCGGAAAAAAAAAAAATAACTTGTCTTTGTTTGTTTTTTTCTGTATGAGTAGCTGGTTTATGTTTTAACTGTTGATTATTTGATGAGCAGATATCCTGTCTCAGCCGTTCTGTGTCCCTTCCGGCTTAATTTTCTTCCCTTTCTACTGATTCGTCCTGCCAGCACACGGACAGGTCTTTATGTCTCCCATTTTAAAGCTCTTTTACTCTACCTCCCGTGTCAGCTGTTTCTCTTCACCCCCTTACAGGTAAACTTCTCAAAAGAATTGCTGCTGCCTTCGCTTCTTCCTCTACCACTGTCTCTTGAACCCACTCCACTCAGACTATTTCAGAGCCGTGTCTGGGGAAAGCATACACCTAGCAGATGAAATGCAAATGCAAAGGTAGATATGGCTGGAGTGGAGTGAAGGAGATGGAGGGAGAGAAAGTACATGGACTGTGAACGACTACCTGACATGTTCCTGAATCCAGTGGCTAATTCTCAGTGATCTCTCAGCAGCATCGGGCAGAGTGGACAGTGCCCTCCACCATGCTAAGTGTTTTCATTTGGTGTTTAAGACTGTGTTCTCTCTTGGTCTTCGCACCTTATTTGTGTTTTCTTCTTAGTCTTTTATGCTCCTTCCTTCTCAGCTCTCTGACTATAAATATTGACATGTCCATAGACTCGTTCCCTGTATTTCTTCTCTTTCTCTAATCACTCACATCCCTGGTGATGTCGTCTAGTTTCACGATGTTAATGTCTCCTACTCGCAAACTCCCACATTTCCGTCTCTAGCCCAGATGTGTCCTTTGAATTCCAGACTCCTATTCACCTCTCTTTTTGGCATCTTGACACAGAAGGCTCATCACCATCCCAGATTTAATTAACATCTCCAAAAACATGCCCCTGTGGTTTGCTCTCAGTCTGCAACCCGCAGTGGCCTTGCACCCTAGGTAAGTGTCAGCCCCATCTTTTTAGANTTGAATTCCAGACTCCTATTCACCTCTCTTTTTGGCATCTTGACACAGAAGGCTCATCACCATCCCAGATTTAATTAACATCTCCAAAAACATGCCCCTGTGGTTTGCTCTCAGTCTGCAACCCGCAGTGGCCTTGCACCCTAGGTAAGTGTCAGCCCCATCTTTTTAGAAGGGAGACAAAAAGCAGAGAGTTGTCTTTTCTTTGTCTTTTTCTCATTCTCAATGTCCAGCCTGTCTAAGTGACTCAAGATCCAGTCGTTATTTAGCATCTCACTTCCCATCCTATTTCAGACTCTTTTCATCTCTCAGTTGAATTACTGCATTCATCTCTCCACTGATCTCCCTGCTTCCGACTTTGCCTCCTTTCAGCATGTTCTCGTCACAGCAGCCAGAGAGATCCGTGTAAAAAGTAAGTCAGATACAAAAGGCCACACACCTTATGATTCCATATATATGAAATGACTACGATACGCAAATCCATAGGGAAAGTAGATCATGGTTGCCAGAGCCGGAGAAGGGCATGGGAAAGCGGAGTGACTGCTTAGGGGTCGAGGGCTTCTTTTTGCAGTGATGAAAATGTTCTGGAGTTGGAAGTGGTTGCACAACCTTGTGACGATACTAAAAACCACTGAATTGTGCCCTTTCAAAGGGTGAGTTTTATGATATGTGAATTACATCTCAATAAAAAAAATATAAGCCATATCACATTAATGCTTTAAATAAAACTCTGTAATAGCTTCCCATCCCATATTTCACAGCTTACAGTCCCCTGTGTGATCTGTCCCCTGTCGTTTCTCAGCCGTCTTCGCTCTCTCTGACTGGCCCTCCTCCCCGTTTCACCCCAGCCGCGCAGGCTTTTGTACTCGCTCTGGGCCAGGATGCTCATTCCCCAGGTTCACCTGGGTACCTCCTGGTGCTTAAATGCTGCCTCTCAAAGGGGCCTTCCCTGACCGGCCTGTTTAGAATTCCAACCTGTCCCCAACTCTCTACCCCCATCCTTAAAGTACTTTCCCTAATCTCTCCCCATCTAATAGGCTGTATTTCATTTATTTATTTATTTTTAACTCTATAGGCTCTTCCCTTGAGCATAAGTTTTTTGAAGGCCAGGATTTTTGTTTTATTAAATGCTATGTTTCCAGTGCCCCAAACTCTACATTCATATAGTTAACCACTAGAGGTAAACATATACCACCTTGAAATATACAAATATCTCATAACAATTTTTAAAGAAGACTATATGGGATTCTACCATTTTAAGAATCTTACTTTCAAGAGTACAGAAATCAAGTAGCACTTTACAAATATGAAATATATTCCCTTGACAAAAAGATTGTACTAAAATATAGTCCAGTTCAGTGTAGGACATTGGCATATAGAGGTTTGAGTGATTTCTTGAATGTGTATTTTTTTCAGTTTCCATAATATAAAACAGCTAACATTTAAATAGTTTTTAAAATCCTTTTTTTTTTCTCTATCAGAATTTCCTCTTGGATCAGAGTAAATGCTTAGAGCAATATAAAAATCTGAATAAAAGTAATAGTATATGTTATAGAGCAGTGAATGTTATGACTTTTACTATAATGTAGCAAACGTATTATTACAAAAAAAATCTTCAGTACCCAGCTTCAGGGTAGTCTATCTTTAGTGCACAAACCATCACAAAGCACAATTTTAGACTGAGGGACCAGTGTAGTGATTGCTGTCATGCAGAAGCAGAGCAAAACTTAAATGCAGTGTTGATAGTCTGAAATCATGAATGCACTCCAGTTGGGCTTCAGTGCAGCACTACCTTAGGCAAGAAACAAAGTGCGTTTAGACTTGGTGTATATCGGAACTAAGATTGACAAGGCCTTGGGTGGATGTTGGTTTAAAAATATGAGTTAACTTTGCAAGATGCAAGACAAGATGTGTGTATGAATTTGCTTCTCTTTCCTGACTGGCATGGCTGACAAGTAGAAACAAACCAGATCTGAGTACCCAACACAGTTGTTTCAAAGATGGACCTCCAGTGAGACAGCTGAGAAAGTTGCTTCCTTAGCCTCCTAGCTCAGAAATGGTCCATCAGAAGTTTTATCAGCAACAGAAGCAAAGGGGAGAAAACACGTAAATAAACTCATATGTGACCAAAGACAGCAAAAGGTCTGAATTCTCGTCAGGTCTTGTGATACATGGTATTTTTCAGTCTTTGTTGAATAAGAGTTAGGACCTCAGCAATAGAAGGAACACTGATGCCTATGTTCCGCTGGCCGGTTAACCTTTCCTGCCCAGCCACTCCTGCTCCTGACGTTTGATCTGCAAGGCCTGATGTAGCATCCAGGGTGTGACAGTGAGTGAAGTGCTCGGCAGCTGCCTTTTGGGAAAGTGCCCACTGACAGCTCTTTGCTGGGTTTTTAATACCACCGTTTCCTCGCTTTGTAACAACATATGTCTGTTTTTTTTTCCACTTTAAGTGGGGTTGAGAACCAGATGTTGGCATTTCTGTTTCCTGAGAAGGGAGATGTTTTTCTGCATTTATTTATATGATCTTCCTTTGAGAGATTTTGAGCCTAGCTGACTAGTTAGGACTGCAGTGGAAGCTAATATTAGCTATATACATTCTCATAAGGTCTCTCAGTGGACTTTCAGACATTCTGTTCATGTCCTTGGCATGCTCTTTTCCTGCACATGGAGAATCCTGTTCAAAACCTGTCTGTCTTACCATGTGTAAAATAGATAGGTAATAGAAGCTGCTGTATAACCCAGGGAGCCCCGCCTGGCACTCTGTGACCACCTGGATGGATGGGATATGGGGGTTGCTCAAGAGGAAGGGGACATGCACACACATACATGCAACATTGTAAAGCAGTTATCTTCCAATTAAAACAAAAAGACTCCCCCAAAAACCTGTCTGCCCTTTAAGAGTCACTGTGAATGCCACCTCCATGAAGCCTTCTCTGATGCTCACCTCCTCCCTAATGAAATCTGAAAGACAGCTTTTCCTCGCCAGGAGCCCCAGAGAATGGTTTTTACCTTTAACGACACATGTCTTTCATCCTACTCTTCTCCCAGAGCCTGCTTTCTCTTTGTGCGGAGGTTGAGTGCACCTTTACGGCAATGCCTGTTTTTCTGGGGGTGGGGGTGGGGGTGGGGGTTGTTCTTTTTTTTTTTTTTTTTTTAAATCTCTACTATGCTTGCCACACATAGGCATTTAAATATACTTCTGTATAAATGAATACATTTAATTCCAATTGGGAAATTTAACACTGGAGTTGTTCATGAATTGATGGACCTGGGCAATATAAATATTATGACACCCTCTTAAAACTGAACANGCTTTGTTTGTAGTGATGCTTTTTAAGGCCCATTTGACTTCACATTCCAGGATGTCTGGCTCTAGGTAAGTGATTACACCATTAAGGTTCATAAGCTGTTTGTAAATTTTGGAGTAGATAAATCCCTTAACAGTTACATCATTTGCAAATATTTTCTCCCAATCTGTGGGCTGTCTTTTCGTTCTGTTTATGTTTCCTTTGTTGTGCAAAAGCTTTTGAATTTAAGTAGGTCCCATTTGCTTATTTTTGCTCTTATTTCCATTATTCTTGGAGATGGATTAAAAAAGATGTTGTGATTTATGTCAGAAAGTGTTCTGCCTATGTTTTCCTTTTATAGTGTCTGGTCTAACATTTAGATCTTCAACCCATTTTGACCTTATTTTTGTGTATGGAATTAGGAAATGATCTAATTTCATTTTTTTACCTGTGGCTGTCCAGTTTTCCCAGCACCATTTGTTGAAGAGGTCGTCTTTCCAACATTGTATATAGTCTTACCTCCTTTGTCTTAGATTAGTGGACTATAAGTGCATGGTCTTATTCTGGGTTTTCTATCCTATTCCATTGATTTATATTGCAATTTTTGTATGATTGATTTTTTTCTCTGTTTGCCTACCTTCCCCTCTTTTTTGTCTTTCTTAAGAATTGACTTTTCACATGACTTTTGAGTCTTGCCTCTAGGTAAGGAAATGTGGTCGGTCTAAAAGGCCTTCTATATTCCAGTGCTTGCTGGCATTACAGTATTTGTCTCAAAATACAGAGTGTGAGTTGCCTGCATCAGCATCTTATCTTGGGTGTGTATTTAAAAATGCACATTTCTTGACTCCAGCCTACAACAACAAAATCTGGAGTCTTGGGTGTAGAATGTGGAAACTTGTATTTTTACCAAGCTTCCAAGGTGATTCTTTTTTTTAAAATTATTATTATTTTTATTTATTTCTTTTTGCTGTCTTGGTTTTGCCATACATTGANGCACATTTCTTGACTCCAGCCTACAACAACAAAATCTGGAGTCTTGGGTGTAGAATGTGGAAACTTGTATTTTTACCAAGCTTCCAAGGTGATTCTTTTTTTTAAAATTATTATTATTTTTATTTATTTCTTTTTGCTGTCTTGGTTTTGCCATACATTGACATGAATCCGCCACGGGTATCCATGAGTTCCCAATCCTGAGCCCGCCTCCCACCACCTTCCCCTATCATCTCTCTGGGTCATCCCAGTGCCCCAGCCCCAAGCATCCTGTATCCTATATGGAACCTAGACTGNTTGGTTTTGCCATACATTGACATGAATCCGCCACGGGTATCCATGAGTTCCCAATCCTGAGCCCGCCTCCCACCACCTTCCCCTATCATCTCTCTGGGTCATCCCAGTGCCCCAGCCCCAAGCATCCTGTATCCTATATGGAACCTAGACTGGCGATTCGTTTCTTACATGATAGATAACCCTGTATGCGAGACAGCAAAAGAGACACAGATGTATAGACCAGGTGATTTTTAAATGCCATCACATTATCATCTGTATATCCTTTTCAGTATCACTCATCTCCTTTGCTTTTCGGCCTCAATTCTTTTCTCTCGTTAGGAATCTCTTTTAAAACTGTGCCAATTAACTTTTAAAAACTGTGTGTCTAAATGGTGTAAATGTGCGGTGGAGCCTCATCAGTATAAATTTTTACCATAATGAGTCATTGCAGTTTTTATTAAAACTGCAATTGCTGCTCAGGGTGCAGTAGATCCTCCAGGTGGCCTTCCGCTTTTATGTTTCCCAACAATGGCAGAGTCTCTTTAGGCTCCAGAGTATGCAAGCAACAGAATATTTGCTCATTTGTGAGCATATGGTTGGATGTGTGAAGTGCGTTGTTCCCCCAGCTACAGCCGAGGATATTTAAGTCTTCTGTGAGAAATCCAGGATTTATTGCCCCGCCATGCACTTTTACAACGCAAGTCTTGGAAAAGAGTGAACATCTTTTCCCTTATATTCAATTCTGTAATTATGCTGTGATGTTTATTGATGTTGAAATTCAATGGAGGAAAATTTTCATTAAAAAAAAAGTGTCTCTATGAAACAATTGTACTATGATTTTTAAATGATGACTGATAATGAAAAAAAAAGGCAGATAAATTCCATTAGCCCTTCCTGCGTTTAGACAGGCTTGGTGTTAGTTAAATGATGTCAGTAAATACAGTTGAGTGATTCCTGATTAAAAGTTGTCTGTATGTTAAGTTTAATAGTCTAGGGAATTAGGGACTATCAGTGGCTTGGGAGAACTATACTGATTACTTTCCTTATTTGTATTTATCAGAAATAAATGTCAACCAGTTTGACATGGCATAGCCTTACCATTTTAAAAACTGTGCTACTGGCATTTGATGGTAGCTCGTTGCTCCTGGTTTTCCAGATACCATTTTTTTCTTTAAGAAGTCTTTATTGAGGTATTTATTCCCTAAACAGGAAAATTTATTAATTTTAATGGGAAACATAATATATAAAAATTATTTTAAAATATTTGCAAGTAATAGGCTGAATCATCTAATATGTAATTTAAAAGTACCATGCGTTAGATGACTCACCCTCATATTCAGCAATTGTATGCTTTGGCAGGGTGGTAGAATCATAGTTTTGCTGTTTAAATATACAAAGAGCTGATTGTTCTGTGGAATGTTGGGAGCCAGGCCTGAATAAATATGCAAAGAGCACACAGTATTTGCGTGCACACACACACACTCAGCATTAATTTAGTCTCAAACCTAAAAGTTAATATATCTTTAAGTTTATTTAATGGCATCAGAAAGATAGACTGAAATAAAATAGAATTTTTGTTGTAACAGAGCTATCATTTCAATAATCTTTTGACCATACTCCTCCCACCACCCCCAAAATTCAAGGAAATTCAACAGAAGAAATGTTTTCCTAGAAAACCAAATTTCAGAAACCTAAGAGAAGCTGCCTGCTCCTGTGATTGAGTCCACTGCCAGCCCCAGCCCCCTTCTGTGCTTACTGATCTGTAGATTCCAATGCAAAATGATTGACTATCCAGATAAGAGTTCACAGACTTATTGTTTATGAAGACATCTGATTTGGGAGGAGAGGGAAACATTCAAAATTACCTTTCAAAATGTGAACAAAGGCTATTTCCAGAAAGTTCTAAAAAGCATAAAATCTGTGCTTTCCCCCAAGGTGTTCTCAGTTTCTGTGTCATATGCTTATGAATCCGTGCAGCAGTAAGCACACTGCAAGCCCTGGTTTTCTAATTAACTTTGTCATCTTTATTTAGTTAGGAGTTGTGGATCCTGTTTAAAACCACTGATAGAGATAGACTCCAGTTAAAATCTGTGTTTAATTTCACTTATGTGAAACAAGTGCTTGCTAGTGGATTAGTCTCAGACATCTACTGTCAGTGGAGTCTTGCTTTTTTCAGTTACTTTCAGTTGTCCTGTTTTAATTCATGTTAATCTGTTTTGTGGAGAAGGCAATGGCACCCCACTCCAGTACTCTTGCCTGGAAAATCCCATGGATGGAGGACCCTGGTGGGCTGCAGTCCATGGGGTCGCTAAAGAGTTGGACACGACTGAGCGACTTCACTTTCACTTTTCACTTTCATGCATTGGAGAGGGAAATGGCAACCCACTCCAGTGTTCTTGCCTGGAGAATCCCAGGGACGGGGGAGCCTGGTGGGCTGCCGTCTATGGGGTCGCACAGAGTCAGACACGACTGAAGTGACTTAGCAGCAATCTGTCTTGTAACTCTGGAATCAGATACGACTGAGGATTAAGTTCGAATCAGCCAAACTTTCTGACTGTAAAATTATAATAAACCCCAACACCAATCCCTGCTTATAATGAGAATGTCTTTCTGGTGAAAGTATAGTAGGTTTACTCTGGTACAGGAAACCTAGTTTTTCTGATATATATTTTTCTAATGCTTTTAAGTATATAGGACTTAAAGGAAATGGCTCTTTTGCTGAATAGTCTGTTTCATTCCTAGATTTCTGTTTTGGGTTGTTAGTTTGTGTGAGTATGTGTTTACCCACTTCAGAAGTCTCTGGCTCACATGAATTTTTACTGTTCCATCAGTAGTACAATACTGTAGATAAAGAAGGCTGAGTGCCAAAGAATTGATGCTTTTGAACTGTGGTGTTGGAGAAGACTCTTGAGAGCGGGGATTGCAAGGACATGAAACTGGTCAATCCTAAAGGAAATCAATCCTGAATATTCATTGGAAGGACTGATGCTGAAGCTATAATACCTTGATCTGATGCAAAGAGCCATCTCGTTAGGAAATACCCTAATGTTGGGAAAGATTGAAGACAGGAGGAGATGGGGACAACAGAGGATGAGATGGCTGGATGGCATCACTGAATCAATGGACATGAGTTTGAGCAAGCTCCAGGAGATGGTGAAGGAAGCCTGATGTGCTGCAGTTCATGGGGTTGTAAAAAGTTAGACATTACTGAGTCATTGAACAACCACTAAGAAGTTGCTTAGAAGCTTATTAGTAGATTGACAAATAGATCTCTTAATCCCAAACCAAATCTTTGCTTTTTTTTTTCTTGTATAACAGAAGCTCCTTATATATCCAATAAAAAACATATTAAAGCCAAGAAAGAAAATTAGGCCAACAGTTTTGATACAATATGGGCACATTTTCATTTTATTTTTGCTTTATATCTAATTTTAACCTTGATCCTATATCTTGTATTTGGTTGCCAGTTTGTTGTTGTTTGTTTTTTTTTAAGAACAAAGAAGTCCTTCTTGCTGACTCTTAAGAACACCTGCTTCTTAATCCTGCACTATTTAATACTGCAGTATTTAAGTTTAGCATTCAAAAAGTATGTGAAAATGTTTCACCTCAGATTCAGACCTCAGACAAGGAGAGACTGATTAGTCAGATTCTAATAGGCTGTGAAACACACCCTTGTCTGATGAGCCATAGAACCATCCAACAGGAATTTGCACTCAGGGTAGCGTTTGAATAGCCATGAGTATAAAAGCCCATGGCTCTAAAAGCCCCTTCTGGCCAGAGTACCCTATGGTAGAAAGCGAAGAAAGTCTGGCTGTCCCATTAGATTTGGTGGACAGGTTTTGGTGGGTTTTTTTTTTTAATTGCTAAATATATAATAGAAAAATGCCTTAATCTTCACCCTTAGGGGACTTGATCCAACATGAGAAGTTTGTTTCTTGAAATGAGAACATTAAATTTAAAGCATCTTTTCAGTAGTTGGCCCCCTGGTGGTCTAATTTGTAATAGATTTTGAGATTCCTTAAGCAACGGACTGGTTCAAAATTATGAAAGGAATACATTAAAGCTGTATATTGTCACCCTGCTTATTTAACTTATATGTAAAGAACAACTTGCAAAATGCTGGGCTGGATGAAGCACAAACTAGAATCAAGATTGCCAGGAGAAATATCAATAACCTCAGATATGCAGATGTCACTACCATTATGGCAGAAAGTGAAGAGGAACTAAAAAGCCTCATGATGAAGGTGAAAGAGGAGAGTGAAAAAGCTGGCTTTAAACTCAGCATTCAAAAAACAAAGATCACGGTGTCCAGTCCCATCACTTAATGGCGAATAGATGGGGAGACAATGGAAACAGTGACAGGCTTTATTTTCTTGGGCTCCAAAATCACTGCAGATGGTGACTGCCGCCATGAAATTTAAAAAACACTCGTTCCCTGGAAGAAAAGCTATGACAAACCTAGGCAACATATTAAAAAGCACAGACATTACTTTGCTGACAAAGGTCCATCTAGTCAAAGCTATAGTTGTTCCAGTAGTCATATATAGCTGCGGGAATTGGACCATAAAGAAGACTGAACACTGAAGAATCGGTGCTTTAGACTGTGGTGTGGGAGAAGACTTTTGAGAGTCCCTTGGACTGCAAGGAGATCAAACCAGTCAATCCTAAAGGAAACCAATCCTGAATATTCATTGGAAGGACTCCTGCTGAAACTCCAATACTTTGGCCACCTGATGTGAAGAGCTGACTCACTCGAAAAGACCCTGATGCTGGGAAAGATTGAGGGCAGGAGGAGAAGGGGATGACAGAGGATGAGATGGATGGCATCACCAACTCAATGGACAAGAGTTTGAGCAAGCTTCAGGAGATGGTGAAGATCAGGGAATCCTGGCGTGCTGCAGTCCATGGGTTCGCAAAGAGTCGGACGTGACTGAGCGACTGAACAGCAACAACCAGCTTGTAAGGGTGAGCTGGATCTTTAGAAACTCAGCATGCTTGTGATCCTTGATGTCACTGAGTAGATAGATCTGGAGTTGAAATTCTGTTTCCAGTTCTCTGTGCTTTCTCGTCTGTCTGGGATATGCACAGTCAGGACAAGAAGGGCTTCCAAATAGCTTAGGAGTAGCCTTCCTTGTGAGCCAACTATTTGTTCCTCACATAGCCGTCTCACTGTTTTGCTTGTAATTCTAGCAGTTGTCAGTGAAATCAGTTGATAAGGTAAAATGGCATACTCACAAATCTAACACCTCGTGTGGTGGTTTAGTTGCTCGGTCATGTCCAACTCTTTGGGACTCCATGGACCATAACCCACCAGACTCCTATGTCCATGGGATTTTCCAGGGAAGAATACTGGAGTGGGTAGCCATTCCCTTCCACAGAGGATCTTCCCTACCCACAGATTGAACCTGGGTCTCCTGCATTGCAGGTGGAATTTTTTTTTACCAACTGAGCTACTAGGGAAGCCATAGAAAGGTAGAATACAAGTGAGAGGACATGGATTGGACAGCACAACTCTTAGGAAGGGTAAAAGTGCTAGAGTTTATCTGACTCATGAGCTTCTTGGCCATTGGCACAGTAGACTGGAGCTCTAAGTAGTTTTTTAGAACTGAAAAGTTGGCTTTCTTATTCAGTGCTCATGAAAATTGTTACTAGTTAAGCAGTTGGGATAAGAAATTAATTTTATTCAGGATGAAATTTTTCATGTCATAGACAGAACTTTACACGTAAGAGAACTTTAAGCAGTGGCTTTACAAGATTAATTTGCAATAAATAAATGTAACAGCTCAGGCTTGCTGGTATAACCTGAAATACCCATGCAGTTCAGCTGTGTGCAGACTAAATAGGTCTTCAGTTCAGTTCAGTCACTCAGTCGTGTCCGACTCTTTGTGACCCCATGAATCACAGCACGCCAAGGTTCCCTGTCCATCACCAACTCCTGGAGTTCACCCAGACCCATGTCCATTGAATTGGTGATGCCATCCAGCCATCTCATCCTCTGTCGTCCCCTTTTCCTCCTGCCCTCAATCTTTCCCAACATCAGGGTCTTTTCAAATGAGTCAGCTCTTCATATCAGGTGGCCAAAGTATTGAAGTTTCAGCTTCAACATCAGTCCTACCAATGAACACCCAGGACTGATCTCTTTTAGGATGGACTGGTTGGATCTCCTTGCAGTCCAAGGGACTCTCAAGAGTCTTCTCCAACACCACAATTCAAAAGCATCAGTTCTTTAGAACTCAGCTTTCTTCACAGTCCAACTCTCACATCCATACACGACCACTGGAAAAACCATAGCCTTGACTAGACGGACCTTTGTTGACAAAGTAATGTCTCTGCTTTTTAATATGCTGTCTAGGTTGTGTCATAACCTTCCTTCCAAGGAGTGAGCGTCTTTTAATTTCATGGCTGCAGTCACCATCTGCAGTGATTTTGGAGCCCCCAAAAATAAAGTCAGCCACTGTTTCCACATCTATTTGCCATGAAGTAATGGGACTGGCTGCCACGATCTTCGTTTTCTGAATGTTGAGCTTTAAGCCAACTTTTTCACTCTCCTCTTTCACTTTCATCAAAAGGCTCTTTAGTTGCTCTTCACTTTCTGCCATAAGGGTGGTGTCATCTGCATATCTGAGGTTATTGATATTTCCCCCAGCAATCTTGATTCCAGATTGTGCTTCCTCCAGCCCAGTGTTTCTCATGATGTACTCTGCATATAAGTTAAATAAGCAGGGTGACAATATACAGCCTTGACGTCCTCCTTTTCCTATTTGGAGCCAGTCTGTTGTTCCATGTCCAGTTCTAATTGTTGCTTAGCCAACAATAATATATGCTCCTCTGGGATATTACTGGGAGCTTCTGAAGAAATGTTCCCAGGCTCCCTGGAATCACTTTGTTGGTGCTGGTTACCGTGTGGCTCCCTCAGTGGCTCCCACTTTTTCATGCCCAAGAGACTCTTAAGAAGCCACATCAGTGTCACCAGTCAACATGAGGACCCTAGCGCCCAGCTCAGGAGTGCTGCTTCTGGAAGGTCCTGGGGGGCTTCCTATTCTTTGGCCACAGTGGTCTTGCTTTCATGCAGGAGTGAGGAGCCTGGCCTTCTACCACACTTGTCATCCAGGCCCTGAAATCTCTCTCCTTCATTTACTCCATGAATAAAGCACTCAGTCTATGCTGTCGTCAGTTCCCCATGTGAACCAGAGAGACAGAGTTCTTGTCCCCCTTGAAGCCTGCAATCTCACAAAAGAGGCAGACAGAAATGAATACACGGGTAGAAGTGAACTTACAAATTGTGAGAAGTATGCAGGAAAAATAGTGTATATAGAGACAATAACAATTGGGGGGTGCTCCTCATTGAGATTCAAGATCAGAATGAGCCCCACCGAGCGAGAAATACTTGAGTAAAGTCTTAGATTTTGCCTGGCTATTCTGGGCAGACTCAGAAGTGTGCAAAGATAATGAACTTTGTAAAAGAGGAGCAATGTGATTAGGAAAAGGCAGCAGAGAGAAGGTGGTGTGAAATAAGGCCAGACAGGAGCGGGGTCACATAGTGCAGGACTTGGTGTAAGTATCAATTCGCCGTAATGCCTGTGAATACTATTATGAGTTCTAGTTGTTCAACTTTCAAGTCTCTAGGTAAGAAAAGTAGGAATTTTGCACCTTTTTTGCCTTTTTCCTATCAGGGCAAATAAATGCTTTCCCCTAGCTTCATTCATTCTGCTAGAGAATCTTTAGTATTTAGTTTACACAAGCTTGGATCCCTTTGCTGCCTGGACTTGATGCCCGTTTGACCGAGGTGAGGAAGAATTACAGAAGGAAAGGGCAGTTGCCCTAGAGGAATCGAGAAATGAAAGCTGAAGCGATGTCTCCACATTCTAGGTTCATTTAAGTTTGAGGGCATTGAAAAGTGACTTGCGATTTATTGTTTGGGGATCAGGAGAATTTCAGAGATGCCTTCAAGTATTTCTGAATCCAATTACACTATCACAGGGAAATTAGGATTCCTAGAAAAGGCAAAACTTTGACATTAATGGCAGGCATTCTTTTTTTTTTTCAACTGATTGCAACCAGGGGGCCTTCATGTATATTCCCAAAGAGGATGAAGTATATTTTCCAGTTCAAAATATTGCTTACTTCTCACCCACTTTATGGAGTGGGCTAAGGTACTGCTATACATGCAACAGGATTATTATCATTGTCATAGAGCAGAGAAGACATAAAATATTCACGTTCGTTGGGTTAAAGCAAACTTGCCAAGTCCATTCATTGATTAGTCAGGGACTAATACTCTCATTACCTGAAGCAGGCTTTCAGGTGACCTCATATTCAGAACGCAGACATAGTGAAATGGGCTCTTGTTTGGCTAACCTTTGTCCTTGTAAACCGGATGTAGAACCAGGACAGTGTTTTCTCACAGTGGTGATTTCTAGAGTGTTTATAAACTAGTAAAGCTGTCTGACAGGGATGGTCATGCCTTTTTTTTTTTTTAAACCCCGTCCCCTTTACTGGCTTTATTCTCTATGCAGTTCTTTTTAGGAGAAAATCCGTTTCTAACTTCTGAGGGGTAGAGGTAGTAAAAGCATTCAATGGCATAGAAATTTCTACACAGCTTTCTAGGCTCCTTTACCTGTCGTCATCTGTGATTATTTAACTGATTTCAGATTGGTTATTAGTAAGTTTTGGTAAAATCAAATCGTACATATCCCTTAAATGGCTGCTTTCCACGTTGCTCACTGCTTCTTATGATTAAACTGATCAAACGTCCGCGGGTTGGTTGGTTTTTGTTTTTTGACTGTGCTGAGTTTTGGTTGTGGCATGTGGGATCTAGTTCCCTGTCCAGGGATCAAACCCAGGTCCCCTGCATTGAGAGTGCAGTCTTACCCACTGGATCACCAGGGAAGTCCCCAAACAGCCTGTCTTATTTCTTAGACTCTCCAAATCTGAAGCGTGTAGAGACTGTTTGGGGTAGGGAAGGAGTGCCCACTTTTGAATCAGACAGCTTTGAGTTCAGATCTCAGTTCTGTCGGTTATTAGATATGACATTGGGAAGTCAGTTCATCTCTCTAGTCTTCCGTTTCTTACCCACTTAACTCATGGAGCTGTCGTGTCTTATTCGGTAACGAGGAGAGGTTGATGTGACAGCCGGCCCGTAGAGGCACTCGGTGAGTTCTTCCCTCTTCTGTTTTGGAGCAAGTTCACCTGGCCTCCTCTCCTCTATAATTCTTCAGTGAAACAGCGCTGTGGTTTCCCAGAATACAATGAAGCTCAGGTCCTTGGTTGGAAATGGAGGTAGGAACTCCCCCTGGGACAGAATGACCACAGCACCGTGGTCCACACAGAGTTTATGAGAGTCACCGCGTCACCTCTGCAGCCTCCACGCCAGCCGTGGGAGTTACTGTCTCCCATTGCTCCTCCAGTCCAAGCAGTGCTGGGAAGTGGTATGAAAACAACTAAATATATAAAAAATAATGCATTTGAGTCAGTTCTGATGAGGTGGATGAAACTGGACCGGATTATACAGAGTGAAGTAAGTCAGAAAGAAAAACACCAATACGGTGGATTAATGCATATGTATGGAATTTAGAGAGATGATAACAATGACCCTATATGTGAGACAGCGAAAGAGGCACATATGTAAAGAGCAGACTTTTGGACTCCGTGGGAGAAGGTGAGGGTGGGATGATTTGAGAGAAAGCATTGAAACATGTATATTACCATGTGTGAAATAGATGAACAGTCCAGGTTGGATGCATGAAGCAGGGCACTCAATGCCAGTGCGCTGGGACAACCCGAGGGATGGGAAGGGGAGGGAGCGGGGAGGGGGTTCGGGACTGGGGGACACATGTACACCTGTGGCTGGTCACATCAATGTATGGCAGAAACCACCACAATATTGTAAAGCAATTGGCCTCCAATTTAAATAAATAAATTTTAAAAACAACAGCAAAATGAACAGGGACACTCGGGAGCAGGCAGCTAGATAATTGGTCCTACCCAACAGTTAACTGGTGGTCAGACCGGAGGTGTGACTCTCAGGATGCCTCCCTATTTATAGTTTTCTGCCTGCTTCCCTGTGACTAAAGTTTCTCTTTCCTACTGTCTGGAGGACCTCTCACACGTGCGTACTGTGTAGCTGAAGAAGAGAGGTCTGGAGAGAAATGTGAACCCCCTTGTCCCCTGTGAGGCTTGCCTTTGAGCCCTACTTCCATAGCCATGAGCTACCGCTTTCCCCCTCACCTTTGGAGTTACAGTTCCTTCACCACAGACCTGCCCCTTTGTCTGCTTAGCAGCAGCAGCGTCCACCAGCTCAGGAGGCGTCTTTACCGCCGTCTCAAGGAAGCTGACACTTCTTGTCACAGGCGTGTGGCCGTGCTCAGCAGCCTCAGAAGGACACTCAGGCAGAACACAACGCGGTAAGCCTAGTATTTCTACAGGATAGCCAGCTTCCATGAACTTCACCTGCTAAATTCAGTGGTGCTCTCCGTTCCCTCTATAAAATGCACTGGCGAAGCCCAGGACGCTGGGAGATGGCCCTCCCGTCTGCCCTGCCGCCACTCCGATGTCTCCTCCCACCAAGGAGGTTCCATGTGTGAAAAGAGTTTGTTCCCACCTTTGTTTATGCAGGTTTGAAAGTGAAAGTTAGTGGCGCAGTCGTGTCCGACTCTTTGCAGTCCCTTGGACGCAGCCTACCCCACTCCTCTGTCCGTGGAATTCTCCGGGCAGGAGTACTGGAGTGGTTTGCCATTTCCTTCTCCAGAGGATCTTCCCAACCCGGGGATCGAACCCCGGTCTCCTGCATTGCAGGCAGATTCCTCACCAACTGAGCCACTTACTTCTTATTAAAATCATGTCATTTAAATAATTCATAAAAGATGAGTTCAAAAAGTGAGCTGTTTGTCTGAAAAATAAGTGGCATGTTGTGGGAAGTCCGTTGATAAAGGCAAATTGTTAAACACGAGCTATTGTTTGGAAAAAGATCGTTGTGAAAACAAAAGAGATGTTTAAAATCTCTAATTTTTAAAATGGCCTTGATCGTGTATCACAATGTTGGTAAAGGAGTGTACATTCATAAGATTTAAGTTAAAGCATTAATTTTAAAGGTTTTTGTATCACCGCCTTAATGTTTCCTTGCTTGAACTGCCTTTTTACACTAACCAACCAAACACTGCTGATGACTTCATCAGAGAAGAGTGTTTCCTCTGTACCCCTACACAGGACTGGCCCAGTCCGAGATGAAAGTGCAGAGTCCCTTGTTCTAAAGTTAGCGAGTTCAGAATGGTTGCTGCAGAGTGTTAAATCCTGCACAGAGCCTTCTGAGCCTGGCGGCCTGCGTGTCTGCACAGGCAGGGGGCTGGGAAGGAGACGTGTGGAGGGTTACTAGCTCTCTGGCTGTGTCTAGTGCCAAGGAGCTTCCCCTGGTGAGAGGCACCAGTTGTTGTGAATTACTATTTGGAAGGTTTTTATCCTGGGCCAAATCCACTCTCTTTAATTTCTGGCCCCTGAAACAATACAGAACACATCTAATCCCCTTTTCAAATATTTGAATAAATAATGCCAAAGCTTTTCCTTATCTTCTCTCCTTAATGAACTTTCTCACATGGCAGTATCCTTTTTTAAACCTCCCTCTATCTCATCTCTCTCAATGTCCTGTCATTTTTCTGGCTCCTCCTAAAGGCTTGTGCCTGTTAGCATTGCATACAAACTCCAAATTCCTTATGTGACGTGGGGGCTGCAGGGCTTAGGGACCCCTCGTTTGTGAGAGGAATATGACCTTTCAGCTAGTGGCATCAAATACTATATGATAATTTTAAATAAAATAGATGACATTCTTTTATATTGAACTTCTCAGCCAAAAAAAAAAAACCCCACATTTTAAGCTTTTTCATGTTTTTATTATTAATATTTCAGATATCCAGAGAAGTCTGTAAAGTATCATAGACCCACAGGCTCATCCCCGAGATTTAATTGTTGACATATTTGCGCTGGTCGGTCGCTTCCTTCATCCCCCTTCCCCTCTGGATGCTGCTTATCCAGTGTGCTCTTATTCTGTGTTTGTACAGTTGGTTTTTATGACCCGAAGATTTTAACTTTGTCATTATTTCTCTTTGCTTAGGCCTGTACGTGGGGTCTCTGTAGCTGTGCTCAAGACCTCTCTCCAGGGAGTGCTAAAATGAACACTCTCTTTGGCATAATTTTTTAAGTTTATTAAAATTCTATGAAATGAACCTTGAAAGCAATTATGCTAAGTGAAAGAACTAGACACAAAAGGTCACAGATTGTATGATTCCATTTATATGAAATATCCAGAATAGATAAATCCGTAGAGACAGAAAGCGGATTAGTGGTTGCCAGGATCTGGGGGTACGTGAGGGTGGGGGGTGACCAGCTGATTGATGGGTATGGGGTTTCTTTTGGAGATGTTCTGGTACTAGAATAGAGATAGTACAACATTTTGAATGTACTGAATGTCCCCAGATTATTCACTTGAAAAAGAGGTACTTTTATTTGAATTTCATATCAATAGAAAAACAAAGCCCATAAAATGCTATTTAAATATTAGCATTGAGCCTTGCATATAAATATTGAAATCAGTAATGCAGTACAAGTAACTACTATGAGTGTCGTTCACTACGCACCTAACTTCAAGTGCTGCTTTTTTCTTGGAAGTGGGAATGTGGTTATCGACAGTGGAGCAGCTCTTATAGAAAGTGTTTTAAGAACAAATTAAGTTCATGTAATGCTTCAGACTGGTTTCAGTGTGCCCACAGCAATGGTAGGTTCTGTACGTTTTTAGAAATGTCTTAGGTACTGGTATGTACTCGTGCCATTCACTTAAGCTCTTCACCGGTTGGTGTGAGACTGTATTCCAGAAATGGCAAAAGAAAGTGGTTGGGTCAAACCCAGACAGTGAATCTCTCCTAGACAGAGTATAAAAACTGCTCTATTGGTGTTTAGCCAGTTGACATTCATTTCCAGATAAAATGCATCTTTCCTAGCAAATGACGATGTTTTAAGAGACTGCTAAGACAAAGGCAATCTTTTGCTCTAAGTTCTGTGTTTTTGCAGGGATACAATCAGTGCCTACCAGGAAACCCCCCTGTGTGAAAATGGACCCTTAGCACTTTAAAGAATTTGAATGATTCTGCAGGAGAAAGTGCTTTTTCAGTTGGAGTGATTTAAGCTACAAGTAACAGGAAACTCCCTTAAAATGGTTTTAACAAGGACTTTGGCTTATAGAATTGGAAGTGCAGAGAAGGGAAGGCTTCCGGGTTGTTCAGCGTCTCACCAGCATCAATCAGGACCCTAGGTCTTTCCTTGCTTAGGCCAGTTCTCCACAGCTTTGACTTTTTATCCCAAGGCTCATTACCTGCACTGTCCTAAGAGGCTGCCAGTCACAAAAAGCTCTGCGTGTTTCCTGCTTCATATTTGGCTTTTTGTGGTCCTTCCTGAGGAGCAAGAAATTTTCTCCCTTAGAACTTCCCCACACACCTTTCCCCTGTGTTGCTGTCCACATTGGCTTACCACCTATCTGCCTAACCCTGAACAGGCCCCGTGGGGTGGGCACTGAGACCTCCCTAAACCCATTATGGAGGATCAGCCACTGTTGGCCCTGTGGGCTTTTTACCCATCTTTTATCTTTTAAAATTGTTGTCTTTTTAAACTGTCTTTGTGTAGACAGTCTTCAGAAATATTTATTGTGCTGTGTTTAGGTTACGCCGTGGCAGCATAACAGATCTTTCAAATGTTCTATTGAGCTGTGCTATTTGCAGCCCATTTTCAAAAGCAAGAAATATTAAAGAGAAGGAAAACCCCAAATATGCCACCCTTTGCGCTCATATTTCATTGGCAAGTACCTCATACTTGACAGAGGAGGAAAATCGAGGCTGTTTATGCGCCCCTTTGCTTGGATTTTGCATGCTGTTGAGTTTGTTTTGAATAGGCAAGTCTGCTTTTCAGGTTGATGCGCACTTGGTGCTTCACTGCTGATGGTGGTGTTTTGTTCCATTTCTTTAAGTGCATTTGGTATGCAGCAGTTCAGCCTTCATTATGTATCATAGATTTTCCCCCTGACTTTAAACCATGACTCCTTTTGTTTGAATATGTAAAAAAAATATAAGCCCCAAACTGTGAAAAAGTGATTTTAAAAATCACTTCAGCCTGCATTTTCTATCTCAGGTCTTAATTTAATCACAGTTCTTGAGCAAATGAGCCTAGGCAGTTTTAATTGAGTGTTTCTATGCCTGTGGAATTTTTTTTCCCCTCTGTCGGCATACCAAAATTGAAATCTGTTGAGCTTCAGGTTTTTACCGCAATGCCTCAGAAGCACATTTTGGTCTATAATCCAGCCCACATCCTTTCTTCTGCCCTGCCTCCGATTCCTGACAGTTCCCCCCCC
>SJYA01000393.1:249047-324165 GCA_006410615.1 Neotragus moschatus | reverse complement strand
ACCTAGTGGCCTCCAAGGCTTTGATCTTCTCTACAACTGTATTTTGCCTGGCCTAGACAACGTCTTTAAATTTTGGAATTAGTTGCCGACATTTAAAAAGGAGAGAGTTGGACATTAACAAACACCTCTGGCTTGTCTTAGGAAAACCAGAAGATCTGAAAATAGCTGGACTTAAAATCCTAATGGCAAAAAGTTCTACTCCCTTCTCTCTAAATGATTTACAAGACCTGCCTGGCCTCTGAAGACACAGGAGTGTCTGACCCCTGCAGAGTGTATTTGTGCTAACTGTTGCTGTCTTGTTTTCTGTCTACACACACAGCACGTCATCTCTGCAGACCTAGATAACGTTAGCTTAAGAATATTTTTCTGAGCAGAATACAAGTACGGTTGTTTCCTCTTGGATTAGGCTATTGATGTAAGGCTCTCCAGCTTTTTAAAGATTCCCATCTCCCATATATCTCACTGGAAATCAACAGCACACTTAGATATGACCTTGGACTGGAAGAATTCAGTAGACACCTAATTGGCCAGTTTAGGAAAAGATTGAATACCTAACCAGTAGAGCAGAAAGACCTAAAACCACTTCCTGTCAGAGAAGCAGGGCCATCTGTACTCACGAGGACTGACTATGGACACCTAAGGAGACAGGGACTTCCCAGGGGGCCAGCGTGGTCACTGCAGCCGGTGCCTACAGGAGCATCCCCTTTAACAACACCTGCTGTGGGGTCCCTCCTGCTGCGATTCTGTCTCCCGTACAGAGTCCTTCCTCATTTATTAATTCTTTATTGGTAGAGCTCATCAGGGCTGAACTCTGTCAATATTTGCTCCCCACCTGACATGTAAAACTGCAGCATGAATGTACACGCCCTATTCCTATGACCAAGTAATCAACACTGGTGTTCTTCCTCAAAGCTGGTTCCAATGTCATCCTAACATCCCACATTCCTCTTGAGCATTATAATTTTGACCTAACTCCAAGACCTCTTTCACCCCCATCAGACAAACTCATTTTAAAACTCTAATTCACATTCGCTTAGATTATCTTTAGGGAGACTATCGCTCATTAGGTCACCATTTTCCCACTTCTTACATCAGTGCTGCCCAGGGCTGAATATTCCAACACTAATGATAGCCTCAGACCAGATATACATCTTAAAGTAATGCTCTGTTCTTGGCTTTGTTTTTCTAGTCTGGTTTAGATATTGATTGTGGAAAGTTACATCACTGGAGAAGTATGTAAATTGAAAGAAATTCTTATGTTCTCTCAGTAGTGACTTATAACACTTTTATGATTAATAGGATTTTGTAGACCAGCAAGGTTCAAGAGTGTTTATAAAATCTACTAAGGATTCCCAGGTAGTAAATGTTTGTTACTTGGGCCAACTGGGTAATCTGGATAGTCCTTAAAATTGAAGCTAGCCAGTCCCCATCGTTTTACCAGGGCCTTCCCTCCTAGTCCAGGTTCCTAGGTTGTTGCCACTTTGGACTCTGTTTGAGCACTGTAGCTGGTAATATTTGGTAAAGTGAAGTTTCTGGGAACTTCTGGGCATTCGGTGTCTCTGTTGAGAGAGTATACTAATCACTTGATCAAGCTTCACGCACACAGGATTTTCTCACTGCTTTGTTGACTCACGTATCCTTGTGTTGTTCAGTTGCTTGGTCGTGTCCGACTTTTTGCAACCCCATGGACTGCAGCACGCCAAGCTTCTCTATCCTTAACTATTTCCTGGAGTTTGCTCAAACTCATGTCCATTGAGTTGGTGATGCCATCCAGCCATCTCATCCTCTGTTGCCCCTTTCTTCTCCTGCCCTCAGTCTTTTCCTTAAACTAGAACACTAGAAGAATAAAATAATACTAAGTGCTTAGTTAGATACTCAGTAAATATCTGTTGATTTATTGAATGAATGAATGATGGGTTCACTTAAAACATACCCTTGTACATACTATAAAAATGTAGTCAAATTGCTGGCATGTGTTAGCAGCCAAAATTGGGGTCTGCATTTGTACTGTTTAGATTTATAGACTAAGCGGGATGGGCATTCCAGAGCTTTCTGTCTTCCAGAATTATGTCTCGGAAACCATAAGCCGGAACGCAGTCATTTTTTACTACATTACCCAGGCAAGAATGAATTCATCATTTTTATCTCACCATTTCTCATTAGAAGCCTAATGCCAATATCTCATCTAGAACACTGCCAAATTTCAGATTCTGCTAAACTAAGAATTGAATGCGTATTTGAACAGTACACGGTGGGCCTATGGCAGATTAACTTTTAGGAGATGGAAAATATATATATTTGACTGACCTCTCAGCCAGTCAGAAATAAATCCTGCATCTGATCCTTGCCAAAATGTCATTTGGTTGTGAACAGAGCCCCTCATTTGTCTTAAGAGAGCCTGCATGTCAAATACCAGGCCACTGCGGTCTTCTCTGCTTCTCTTTTGTAATCCCAGGCAGTTGCATCTTGGATAAAGTGGATTGGTGAACAGATATATGTCATCCTTGTTATTAGCTCCATTCTTTCCTTATTGAAATGTCTGAGTTTTGGGTGGTTTTTTTTTAAGTTTTGTTGCTGTTAACCATTTAATTTGTGTTTGATCATGTTTCTTTAATTTGTTCTTAAGTTTTCAACTTCTTTCTTCTTTCCAGTTGGCTTCACTATTACGTCTAACGTTCAATTCTATTCTAATAGCCACTAGAAATTTTAACCTACCATCAGTATATTTAAAAAATAATTTCTCTTATGTATCTGGGTGGGCAGCTTGGATCATGACGTTCCTGTTGCCTCACAGCCTGTTTAGTTATTGCCTCTGATGGGTGATGGGTGAGTTTTCCTTTTTTAGTTCAGAATTTCCTCCAATTTAAAAAATTCCCTGTCCACAATGTGTATGATGGAAAGAAGACTTAATTGGACCAAATGACTATTGCATTTTTGCTCTTCTTTGAAAAAAATATGTTTTTAGATAGAGAAATAGGGATGAAAACTTACAAATAATATCCTTGTAAAGTTTCTTGAATAATTCACTTTGGAGTCCAAACCTTCAGCTCAGCCCGATTCAGTCCATCACCCACTCACTGCTGCCTGGCCATCCTCACCAATGACCTCTTGGGCCGTCAAATTTACCACCTCCCTTCCAGCAATGGTTGACTATATAGCATCTTGTTTTGTTTTACTTGTTCTTTCGTAAAAATCAGATGAATTCCCTGAGCCAGGTACTGTTGGTTCTTGAGGGACAGTGGATAGGAAGGTATTGGGTAGAAAGGGAATGCTACCTGAGGACAGCTATTTAGGAAAGACGGTTAACCTGACAGTTGGCTATGAGGATCAGTTCCCTGATGTTATTGTCAAGCATTGGACTTTCAAAGCCACATGCATGGTCCCACTTGACCACATTTGTTTTTCATTCCTCATTTTGGAGAATGACTGGCTTTATTTGTTAGAGGATAGATCCATGCATATAGTGGTTCATTATGATGATGGTGAGTGGGTTTACACCCTGAGTGATGGGACATTGATCATAGCCCTGCCCTGGCCTAGTCCCGCGGTATTAATTACATGTCAGTGTTAGAAAGAAAAGTTAACACCCGGGAGTGCCGCTCACCCTGGGTCCCTGGTTTGAGGATGGTGCTGTCTTCAGGGATGCTTTCGGTTCAAGCCATGAGTTATTCATTGTACCCTATTTGTTACTGTGGCTGCCCCCACACACAAAGCATAAACCATTAGCAAGCAGTGAAGTGGTCCAATGTGGACCCACGTTGCCTGCTAGAGGCGTTTTTCCCAATATATCCAGATACCACAGTTTTGGGGTTTTTTGTTTGTTTTTAGTGATTTTACACACATTCATCATTGCCCAAGAATTTTACTTGCAAATTTCTAAAACTGTCATTTAATGTAAACTAAATCCACTCTGTCACCATATTCTATTCCAGCAACACTAACCCCTTAAAGTAACAAGATAAAGCCTTCACCTAAGAAAATGTTGTTTGTTTTTCCTTAAAGCAGGGAAAAATACATAGAAGCACCAATAACACAGTAATCCTCAAAGCTTACTTTTCTATAGCTTTGACTGGGGCCAGCTGGCAAGTGTTTTCAGCGTTGCGGCATCTAGAAAAATTTGGTTGAAGGACACAAAAATCAAAATGATGATGTGGTGATGTTATATTATGTTGGGAAGTGTTAGCCCCGTTTCTTTCTAAAACAGCCAAGGTGGAGAACACAGGGCTTTGTGATGTGTGTTTCACTTCGCTTCTTCTCTTGGTTCACTCTTTGGATCCCCAAGGGCATCTTTGTAGAAACCTGGTGATAGCTTTGTGGTGGCAAAATTGGCTTTTAAATGAATTGGAAGCTGGGCCGGCACCTGTTCTTTGATGTAGGGGAGAGGACCCATACGTGAAGGGCACCAGCAGTGCTTCTTAAATCCCAAATTTTAACCATCTTCAGACAATAACTGAGTGTCCTAAGGAGGCAGCTGTCTGAGCGGCAGCATGCCCTGGGGTTGTGTGTACGAGCTCTGGAGAGCCAGACTGCCAGCCTTTGGGTGTTTCCCACCCCCTCCCCAGCCATGTAACCTTGGACAAAGTGCTTCATCTCTGTTTCCTCTGTAAAATGGGGCAGATGCTAGTTCCAACCTCATGTGGCAGGCTGACTGCAAGGATTACAAGTTGATACACAGAGAACATGGTAAATTTCAGTGAACACGTTATCGATCATTGATAAGAGTTTACAAACGGAACCACTTCATTATTGCAGTTTGCAGAATTCCTCAAAGTCGAATTGGCAACTCAGGGACATGATTAACCATTGGTCACTCGCCATCAATGAAATTAAAATCTAATTAAAAGGAACACAGAAAGACATGATTAATTGGGTGTTATTTGGAGGCTTCAGTATTCCCTGGGTGACTTGTTGCAGAATGCTCTCTGATTGTGAAAACATCAGGCTCTTAGCCAGCTGGGATCACCTCTGCTGTGCCCTCCCCAGGATCTGATTAGAAGTTCAGTGATCATCTCCTTAAAGACTGGTTTCATTAAATGACTGGACAGCCATGGACAAAATGCACCAGTAAGAAAGGGAAATATTATTTACCTTTTGCCTCCGGATGAGCAAGTCTTATTTTTCTCATAGCTGCTCTGCTGCCATAGAAGTGTCTATGAAGAGGAGTGATGTCGTGAGTTTACAAAGGCTGCAGAATCGATACATCCTCACTCTTCTCACAGTTGGCTAATCTAAATCTGTTAATCCTCTTCTTAACGTCCTGAAAGTATAGGATTATGATAAGCCTGGAAAGGGGGAAAGAGGGCTTTAGTTTTGTATTGGAACTGCTGTGGAGCTGGGAACTACATTGTCTTCCCTTGAACCCTCCACCCCCCCCACCCCCATCTTTTCAACCTGGAATGGACTTCAGTTGCAGCATTTTAGTCGATTTCTTCCAGTGGGTAGGAAAAGCCAGATCTGCCCAGAGTTAAGGAGCTCGTGCTGCCTTCAACAGCCTGGGAATGAGTGGCCTTGACTTGTTCTCTGATACTGCACACACAGTTCAGTCTCGTTTCCTTTTTCACTGCTGCCAAACATTCTTCTGATGTCTTTTATTCCTTGGTGCCTTATTGATGGTCACCTCTGAGTCAGCATCTCTTTTCTGGCTCCTCTTCTGTGTTTTGATTGCTTGTGCCACACTGCGAGAGGCCCCTCCATGTCCTCCAACAAAAGGATTCCTTTCCGAAGATAATCAGCAGTTTATTTACGTGGATAGTGAGCTACCTGTGCCATACAATAACCTCACCAGTGTTCCTTTCTTGTCTGTTCCTTTGCCAGAAGTGTTTCGTTTGCCTCCCTCTGATTTTTGTTCCCCAAATCAACACGATATCTATTCCTCTTATTTTTTTTACTTGCTACCCGCCATAAAGTCTAAACCCACTTTGTTGCACTTAGGTATCTAAGGCAGGTTGATCTCTGTTTATTAGCAATAGGGAGTGGAAATCTGAAATTCAATTCGTTTTATTATGTTTCATGTACATGCAAAGAACTTCTGATAACTGACCCCTTTATAAATAGATAACATTTCTGAAAGGTTGATAATCTCCTCGTTCTGAAGCTCCACTATCATTGCAAGGACCAAAGGAAAAATTTCAGTCGTTGTTTCTTGGGTTGCTTTAGGTTGATGTTTTTAAGCATATGAGTGATTTAATCCCCGTTCAGTCCTTAGAGACCCAGCACATCCTCCCCGCAGGCTATCTTACTTCCCCTGCCATTCTTTCGAATAATTTCTGATAACAGCAACAAAAAGTATCCTTTTGATAGTTATTTCAACTGATGCTGGCATTAAAGGCAATGTTCCTAAAGCATACATTTAAGATGATCTCTGCTTTCTCCGCTCCAGACAGGGTTGGAATGTCTTAATATATTGGTGTGTGTTCAACCAGATAGTGCTGGCCATGCACATATAACTGGTGAATCCCAGTCTAGAGAGAGATTAGTGGGATACTTGTAAGACTTAGAAAAGCTGTGGCTGCAGACTCGGTGATCTAAATGTCTGGCGTACTCTGTATTTTCTTTCTTTCCCCAAATACTGCGTCTTATTTAGTGAGTATGTTAGAAGTTCAGGCCTGTTGTAACAATGAGTCTCGGGCTGCTAAGAATTTTAAATGTAAGGTTGTTTTGAAGCTGTTGAATTTTTATGCTATTTCCTTTTTTAAAGTACCTTCTTATAGTTTATAGTAGGCACTGAGCAAATGTCTTGCTACCCCAAAGCATGCAAGTGAATACTTTTTTATTGATAATAGTAATACACTTTGGAGTCCTTGAGGCTATGTTTTACTGTTTAGAGAGACACTGTTCCCTCTAAATTAATGCCCTTTACCCACCAAAAGTTGAGTAAGGCTACTGGTTTCATTAAGATGAGCTACCATGTAATACTATTCTAACTGGCATGCTATGAAAATGGGTAATAAAGGAATATTAGAATGTCCTTCTGTAGACAATCTCAGATGCAGGATAAACAACTTCTTCCTGGTCTTGAATGATGTACAACAGTCCTGCCTGAAGAAGGAAGGCTGGAGTTGATAACCCCTGGATGTTACCAGGGGTTATCAGAGGTTTAACGTCCTCACATCAGGACACAATGTAAGCTGCTTTTCCACTGATACTTTTATTCATACAGTGTTTTGGTAAAATACACAAATGTACAAACAAAAATGATCAATTCTGAAGTTCTTCCACTGATTTTTCCCCCACTGTTTTTTTTTTTTTTTAATTTGTTTGTAATAATAGCTCTTACTTCTGCATCTGTGGTGCAGATGACACCAGCCTTGTGGCAGAAAGTGAAGAGGAGCTAAAAAGCCTCTTGATGAAAGTGAAAGAGGAGAGTGAAAAAGTTGGCTTAAAGCTCAACATTCAGCGAATGAAGATCATGGCATCTGGTCCCATCATGGGAAATAGATGGGGAAACAGTGTCAGACTTTATTTTTTGGGGCTCCAAAATCACTGCAGATGGTGATTGTAGCCATGAAATTAAAAGATGCTTACTCCTTGGAAGCAAAGTTATGACCAACCTAGATAGCATATTCAAAAGCAGAGACATTACTTTGCCAACAAAGGTCCGTCTAGTCAAGGCTGTGGTTTTTCCAGTGGTCCTGTATGGATGTGAGAGTTGGACTGTGAAGAAAGATGAGCACCAAAGAATTGATGCTTTTGAACTGTGGTGTTGGAGAAGACCCTTGAGAGTCCCTTGGACTGCAAGGAGATCCAACCAGTCCATTCTGAAGATCATCAGCCCTGGGATTTCTTTGGAAGGAATGATGCTGAAACTGAAGCTCCAGTACTTTGGCCACCTCATGCGAAGAGTGGACTCATCGGAAAAGACTCTGATGCTGGGAGGGATTGGGGGCAGGAGGAGAAGGGGACGACTGAGGATGAGATGGCTGGATGGCATCTCAGTGGAGATGGCACTGACTCAATGGACGTGAGTCTGAAAGAACCCCGGGAGTTGGTGATGGACAGGGAGGTCTGGCGTGCTGTGATTCATGGGGTCGCAAAGAGTCAGACACGACTGAGCAACTGAACTGAAGAAAACAATAACAGGAAAGAAAAATGCAGTCCCTCTTAGGAGGTTTCTTATCCGTTCAATTCGGGCAATTAACATAGCGAGACACAGTGATTTCTCAATTAATGAATCATTGGGAGGAAAAAGCTCCTCTGTGTAAGGCTAGTTGCATTAAAACCCACATCCCAGGCACCCAGGCGTCTTGGAACATATGAGGCAGAGCTGCCTGCATGAGAGCACCAAAGTCGGGTATTTTAAAGCTCACTTTATCTTAACCCAGACAATGTTTTCTATTTATTAACTTCTTTCACAGTCTATGTGAGGACATCACTTGACATGAGCAGCCGATATGAATACTGGCTGTACATGTATAAAGCTTTTCATTTAAAAATGTATTAATAAGTTGTCAGGGCTTCCCAGGTGTCTCAGCAGTAAAGAATCCGCCTGCCAATGCAGGAGAGGTCAGTTTGATCCCCGGGTGGGGAAGATCCCCTGGAGGAGGAAATGGCAACCCACTGCAGTATTCTTGCCTGGGAAATCCCACGGACAGAGGAGCCTGGCGAGTCACAGTCCATGGGATCACCAAGAGCCGGACACAGTTGAGCGGCTAACGCGCACACAGTCAGTTGACAGATAGAATGGTATGTTTAGTTCTAGTCAGCATGTCGCTTGACTGTTAGGGTGTTTTTACTTTTACAAAGCCAAACCCAAATTTTATTTCTCCAAGCTTTCATAAGTAATGACATTCCTCAATATGTGTAGGTAACATCATTATTACCTGGTGTCATGTTTAAAGCCCTGTTCCTACAGCAGAAAGTCCGCACTCCCTGGTGGAAGCCTGGCCTCAGCTGGCTCCTCACCTGTGTCTCCCCTCATTCCTGTTTTGCTGAAAGTTTTCACATTTGTCTCAGGTTCAAAGGATTTGTTAACAAAATAAGCCGCTCATTATATATAAGTAAACAATACCAATATTTATGAGAGAATTATCTAGCTTACTTTTAATCTGCTAACATTAACATTAAAAGAGATAAAGACACAGCTGAGGATGCATCAGCAAATCAGGTTTCGACCACCGTCCAGATTCAAACAGCGCTGGGAGGTCCCAAGTCACAGCACGTCTGCAGTCCCAGTTGGCAACAGGTCCCAGGCAGCGCATCCGCTCCGTGGGTGAGACCTCAAAGATGGCAGTTCAGTCCTGGCCTATAATCCAGGTTGAAAACTGGTATCATCATAAATCTGTGAGCAAATGGCGGCTCTGGTTTCATGTTAATGTTGTTTGTTTTGTCATGTAAAACTTGGAATATTGTTAAACCCGGAGCCTGGTTGGCCGGATCCCCTCCAGGGGCTCAACAGTCTCCAGATTCCTCCTTTCTCACCTGTGGTGCTGGAAGTCCCCCTGCTGGAAGTCAGCAGCAGAAGCTCACAGTCAGGGCAGTGTCCAGGCAGGTTAGAAGCAAGGTCAGAGGCCTGCTCTGCTTTGTCTCTGAAGCCTGCTCTGCTGTGCTAAGTCACTTAGTCGTGCAGACTCTGCAACCCCATGGCTGTAGCCCGCCAGTCTCCCTGTCCATGGGGATTCTCCAGGCAAGAACACTGGAGTGGGTTGCCATGCCCTCCTGCAGGGGATCCTCCCGGCCCTGGGATGGAACCCAGGCCTCCTACACTGCAGGCAGGCGCTCTCTCTGGGCTGTTTGCCTCTGTGCCGTCCTCACTCCATATTCCTACCTCACCAGCAGCGCTCATGTAATTATTCCTCTATGACTCCACCCGCACAGGAAGCAAGGCAAGGTTTGCATTACTTGCGTTTGCATATCCCCTAAATCTAGCAGGAACACCAGCTTAGGGTACACACTCTTGTAAGATTAGTTTAATAGCTGGATGCTTAGAGTATATGTGTGAGAATGCTCACCTGCTTTTAAGAAGGAAGGGTTTTAACAAGTAATAGCTTGAATGCTCTTGAACCCAACTTCTAACACTCTGTGCTTTCTATCCCCAGCCTTTGCCCTATAACTCANGTTAAGTGTGGGACACTTAACATCCCAGTAAAACCACAGAGATCCAGTTTGGTTATTTAGATCAAAGTATTTTAGAAGCATTTTTCCTTCTAAGCTGCTACTGCTCATAGTCCTTCAACTGTTTATCATTTTAATCTCAGCACTTTCTTTGCTTTCTAAAGGAGAATGTCAGGGGCCTGAAAATTATGTAATTATTAATACTATGGTTCTTCAACTGGCTGCACAGTGGTTTCACTCAAGGGTTGGTGAGGACACTTTAGACAGTTACTCATGCGTGGGTTCTATTACAAATAGCCTAATTGTTCTTCCTGCAGCCTGAGCAGGAGCTTTGAAAGCACCCTCTGGTAGTCCCAGTGTTTAGCCAAGGCTGGGAAGCATGTCATATGTGGACAACTCATTCTCCAGTCTCTTTCCTCTTAACTCCCACCACTATTAAAAAATATTTGGTTCAAGCTTAAAAAGGTGTCTCTTGTATATTTGTGTATATATTTTAATTTTTTACAAAATGGCCTTGAGGGGCAAGGATATTGTTATTTAAAGAAATACATTTACTTTTTTCCTCCACCCAATGAGATCTCTATAGCTTCATTTGACAGGAAAGATAATAAGTGAAGTATGATTTCCATTGTTGGCACTGCTAGAAACAGGGAGATCAGAAACCTTTTCACTTTCAACAAAACAGTTCAGGCATAGAGGGCATTTCAGCTCAAGTAGTACGTGCTTTCGGTTTGACATTATCAGTATGGTTTTATTGTTGTAAGCCTTGAGGCAAGTTTTCATAAATGTTTTTTAAGTCATTTTTTAATTTGCTACCTTGCAGTTTTGTAAAGTAGGTAAGTCTTGCTGCTTTCAATGTGGAATTTTTGAAACTGCATTAGTGGCAATACAAAATATTTAATTTGCCCTTGAACATAGAACTGGAGAATGAAATAGCAACCCATTGTTGCCCAGAGAATCCCATGGACAGAGGAGCCTGGCAGGCTACAGTCCATGGGGTCGCAAGAATAGGATATGATTTAATGACTAAAGAAAGACAGAGAGAGAGAAGATAGAACATAAATTATAAGTACAGCTGACCCTTGAACAACATAGGTTTGAACTGCATGATCCAATTAGACATGAATTTCTTCCAATAAATACAATAGTAATAATCTGTGGTTAGTTCAACTTGCAGATATGGAGGAACCATATTTAAGGAGGGCCAAATGTAAGTTATATGTGGATTTCTGATTGTTTGGAAGGCTGGCACCTCCAATCCCTCCATTGTTCAAGGGTCAAGTGTACATGTAATTCACATCCAACTGGTACACATATGAGCAGTATGAACTTAGTTTCTGAAATTTACTAACATGCATTGCAGATAGCAATTTTTTATTGAAGTCTAGTTGATTTACAGTGTGTTAATTTCTGCTATACAGAAAAGTTATACATATATATTCTTTTTTAATGTTCTTTTTCATTATGGTTTATCAAAGGATACTGAATATAGTTTTCTGTGCTATACAGTAGGACCTTGTTATTTATTCATTCTATACACAAAAGCTTACATCTGCTAAATCTGCCCACCCCAGCCTCCATCCCTCCCCCAACCCATTGTCCCTTGGCAACCATTGGTCTGTTCTCTATATGCCTGATTCTGTTTCTGTATCGAAGATATGCTCATGTGTGTCATATTTTAGATTTCACACGTAAGTGATATGGTATGGTGTTTGTCTTTCTGACTGACTTGGCTTAGTAGGATCATCTCTAGGTTGCTCATGTTGCTGCGAATGGTGTTAGTTCATTCTGCCTTATGGCTCAGTAGTATTCCACCGTGTATACGTGCCACATCTTCTTTACCCGTTCATCTGTCAGTGGACACTCAGGTTGTTTCCATGTGCTGGCAATTGTGAATAGTGCTGCTGTGAACATAGGGGTGCAGGTATCTTTTTAGATTAGAGTTTTGTGTGGATTTGTACCCAGAAGTGGGATTGCTGGGACACAAGGTAGTTCTATTTTAAGTGTTCTGAGGACCTCCGTACTATTTTCCATGGTGGCTGTGACATCAGCATAGGCGAGTTCCGTTTTCTCCACACTCTCTCTAGCGTTTGTTATTTGTAGGCTTTTGAATGGTGGACATTCTGACTGGTGTGAGCTGGTACATTTCTCTAATAATTAGTGATGTTGAACAGATAGCAGTTTTATATGCATTTTGGTAATTAATGGCCAAAGAGCCTTATTTATCAAGGCTGAGTGATTAAGGTGATATTTCCCAAAGTACACATAAAGCCAGGACTCAGATGATATAAAAAGTGGCTGAGAGTATTAACCTACTCCTCCTGCTGAAACTGTCAGTTCAAGAAGGTCCACGTAGCAGCTCTGTGTCCTACTCAGTCTGAAACAATGGTTCTGCAAAGTGTGGTCCTCAGACGGACAGTGTCAGCTTCACCTGGAACCTTTATAACAATGTGAATTCTGGGGTTCCATCCCAGGCCTGAGGAATCAGAATCTGGAGGGAATCAGGCACAGGAACCTGCGTTAACACACACGCGGGGCGATTCTGATGCTAAAGTTTGGGAACCATGACTCTAAAGGAAAGGGGATGCTAGGGTAGAACAGAGGTTCTCAAACTCCACTGACTTCCCTGGGGAGCTCAGAAAATCCCAGTGCCTAGGCCACACCCCAGACCAATTCAGTCACAACTCCTGGAGTGGACATGGGCACGGGTATGTTTTCAGACTCTCCTGGTGGTTCCAAAGTGCACCCAGGCTGGCAGTGGAGGGAATTCTTAGGATTGACGTTGGACAGCCACATCTGAAGCTCCTCCACGAGATGAGGGCCACACCTGCAGGCTGGTGGGAACGCTCAGGAATCAGGGCACAGGCACTTGAGCGGCAGTAGTCATGTTCCACCACCACGGTAAGCTCCTGATAATTTGTACATTTTCCTTTGAAGTGGAGGTTCTCTAAGTGTGGGTCTTGAACTTCTGGGGTTCCTTGAGACTTTTTTTTTTAAGGGATCCTGAATGTTCATAAGAATACTAAGATGTTACTTGGCTTTTCCCATAGTGTTAACATTGGTGTAAACGCCACTGTAGTCAAACCTAGTAATGTTGGCAGAAACCAAAGCAGAAACATCAAACTGTAGTAATAGCCATCATCTTTAAAGCACTCATTCTATCACTCCGTAAATAAATAAAAATTTTAAAAGGGCAACTGGCTTAAATCCCCACATGAGAACACATCTTTTTAATATCCTGTGTGATGAGATGGGAAGCATTTCTTCAGTACTTAAGTGTGATGGTTGTCTCTAGGGAAAGCACTGGTGAGATTGAGTTGTGAGCCAAACTAGCTTTTTTTTTTTTTCTTTCCTCATGGAACATCACTTTTACTTGGAAGAACAGCTGAGAAACATTGGCTCTTCAGACTAGGGATCTGGCAGACATTTGTTTCAAAATGAACCCAGTAAGCCTGACACTTCAAGGAAAACAATGGACAGTATTTGTTGTCAATAAGAAGTTTCACATTTCAAGCAAAAAACAGGATTTTAGAAAACTTGTATCTGCCATAGTAAGTTTGACAGACACCCCCACACACACAACCCTACCCCCAGTATTTAAAGCTTTATCCGATGAGATTGGTAATAGATAATAATGTATTGATACTGCGTAATATGTCAACATTTGGAACATTTGCTAGCTCAGTGATGCTGAAAAATTACACATGGGTAAAAGATCCATTAAAATAGACCAATGTTTACCATAACATTTATGAAAAGTTTAACATGTTGGTTTTACATTTTATTTTGTGACTAAGCTTTATGAAAATAGCACTTGGAAAGTTTTGGCATAGTAACAAATGATGTCCACAATTATTTGGAAAGGCTATTAAGATACCCTCCCCTTTTCCAACTAGATGTGAGAGACTGGATTTTCTTTGTATACTTTAAGGAAAGTAGCAGTTGAGTGACTGCGCATGCAGGTGTGAGAATCTGGCCATTTTTATTAAGCAAAACATTTGAGATCTGAGAAAGTGTAAAAAGCAGTGCCACTCTTAATTTTGTTTTGGGAAACTATTAGCATGCAGTGGGCTTATTTCTGTAATGTTTAATGAATCAGTAACTGAGTACTTTAGAAACACACTTTATTTTCTAAGACAGTAAATACAACATAAACTAAACATATTTTATGTTTTAAAATAGATTCAATACTTTAACATTACTAAAAATATTTGTATTGAAGCTGATTTACAATGTGTTAATTTCTGCTGTATAGCAAAGTGATTGAGTTATATATGTACACACACATTCTTTCCTATTATGGTTTGTTATAGAATATCGATTGTAAGCTGTCTCTGCTGTAGAGTAGATCCTCGTTTTTTTATGTAATAGTTTGCATCTGCTAACCCCAAGCTCCCAACCCATCACTCCCCCACCTCTCATTCCCCTTGGCAACCACAAGTCTTTATGTCTGTGAGTCTGTTTATGTGTTGTTCATAACAAACTGGGACTATTATCTACAATGGTGGGAGTGGGATTGCTGGATGGTAGGGTAGGTAATATTTCTGCTTTTCTGAGAACCCTCTATACTGGTTTCCACAGTGGCTGCAACAACTTATATTTCCACCAACAGTGGAGGAGGGCTCCCTTTTCTCCATACTGTAGAACTTGTGGCTGTTCTGACTGGTATGAGGTGGTACATCATTGTAGATTCGTATTTCTCTAGTAGTTAGTGATGTTGAACATCTCTTCGTGTGGTTATTGGCCATTTGTATTTCTTTAGAGAAATCTCTATTTAGGTCCTCTGCCCACTTTTTGATTGGGTTGTTTGTTTCTTTGAGTTCTTTGTATACTAGAAATTAAACCCTTCTCAGTGGCATCGTTTGCAAATATTTTACCCCATTCTGTAGGTTATCTTTTCATTTTGTTTATGATTTTCTTTACTGTGCAATAGCTTCTAAGTCACATTTGTTTATATAAATATTTAATATTTCTAAGTACAATAAATATAATCCACGTGGACATAATCATTTGGAGTTCTTGATAGTTTGAAAACTGCTGCCTTAAAGGTTTCTGATCTCTCTTGTGTAGATTTCAGTATCATTTGCTTGTTGTCCTCATGATCGTTTTGCAGGCCACAAAGAGGTAAGGAGTTAAGAGGATTTAAGGCCTCTGATTTAAGAGGCTTAAATCAGAGCAACATGGAGGAGGGAAGGCTGAGGGTCCTGAAGCAAAGCCAGTCACCTGGCCTGTGCCTCTCTGCCAGGAGACGGAACCTGGAGTGGAACATGGCCCCCCTATACCCACGTAATCACCGCTTTGGTTCCACAGATCCTCGCTTACATTATTCTTCACCACAAGGACTTAGTTTTTATTTCTCGCTGTGTTCAGCTCCTGCTAGTCACAGTGCCAGATTTCTGATAACAGCTTTCAAATGCATGGATGTGGCTTCACACTTGATAAAAGCAACGGTTTGACCTCAGATGATCTCTGCCCCCATCAGTGAGTTGGGGAAGTGATGTTAGCAATAGCTACAAGGAGAGAAGAAGGGACGGATTAGGAAGAGATGTCAAGAAACGGTGGTAGGAGGAGATTGGTCGGGTGGCGGGGGAGGGCGGTGTGGTGGTAAAGATCGCTGGTGTTGGTGTGATAAATGCCCACCAGAAATCTCAGCTGAGAAGATTTTCTGCCTCTGCCGCTTTGTTAGCAGTGATAAGGAGAGCTTCTGATCTTTCTGCCCCTGGCAGTGCAAACAATGCAAACTGTACTTTAATATCTTATCTGTCAGTTGAAACTAGAGACATTGACAGGCACAAAGTAAATTATTTAAATGTTAGCTAATATTCCTACTCTTTAGACTATGGATTTTCTTATTGAGCATAACTGCTCACACTCAATGTTAAGGATAATTATTTAAATATTCAAGTTATATGTTCTAATTAGCTGCCTATTTTAAAGGAAAATGCTGCAGTTGCCAAAGGGCTGAGTTTCTGTACAGTTTTCTAGAACAGTGCTAAGCAGCTTCACTGTGAGGATTGGAAAGGGCTTTTGACCCTGGGAAACTAGTTGTTTTCACAATTATTTAGCAGGCACTCAAGAAAAGGTTCCTATGTCCCTTTGGTAATTAATTGCCCATTCCCAGACATTCAAACTTTTCTCACCCCACTTTGTGGTCCTTACGTAATGTCCAGTCCTGATTTATGTACTGTAGAGGCAATTTAGAATGGTGCTCTGAGTACTCTGTGTGTCCATAGGTTAGTTCCTCAGTCGTGTCCGACTCTTTGCAACCCCGTAGGCCTGCCAGGCTTCTCTGTTCACGAAATTCTCCAGGCGGGAATACTGGGAGTGGGTAGCCATTTCCTTCTGCAGGAGGTCTTCCCAATCAGGAATCGGACCTGTGTCTCCTGCATTGCAGGCAGATTCTTTTACTACTGAGTCACCGTATAGGAAAGGGAAGTAAAGAGGAGAATAAGTTGTGAATTAGTGCCAGTGAGAATTTTGATGGGCAAGGGCTTATTTACAGTTTCTTTAGATTTTGACATGATAAAGTACTTTGCATTTTGTAATCTGTGCCAATTTTAAGGCAATAAATATGTCCTAAATTTTTACAAATTCTATTATAGAAAAAAAGTATAGTACCTTTCANGTATAGGAAAGGGAAGTAAAGAGGAGAATAAGTTGTGAATTAGTGCCAGTGAGAATTTTGATGGGCAAGGGCTTATTTACAGTTTCTTTAGATTTTGACATGATAAAGTACTTTGCATTTTGTAATCTGTGCCAATTTTAAGGCAATAAATATGTCCTAAATTTTTACAAATTCTATTATAGAAAAAAAGTATAGTACCTTTCACTGTAAAAATTCAGTTCAGTTGCTCAGTCCGAATCTTTGCGACCCTAAGAATCACAGCATGCCAGGCCTCCCTGTCCATCACCAACTCCCGGAGTTCACTCAGACTCACATCCATNAAGGCCTTAAAAGACAAACCACATCACTCAATGGTGAAAAACTGAAAACATTTTTTCTAAGATCAGAAACAAGGAAAGGACATCTACTCTTGTCACTTTTACTCAATATATGAGGAATTAGGCAAGAAAAAAACTAAAAGGCATCCAAATTGGAAAGAAAGAAGCAATACTGTCACCATTTGAAGATGACATGTTACTATATGTATGAAACCCTAACAAAAAACTATAAGAACTAATAATAAATGCATTCCGTACAATTGCAGGATACAAGACATACAGAAGTCTGTTGTTTTTCTATACACTAATAATGAACTTTCAGAGAAAGCAAGAAAATAGTCCAGTTTAAAATCACATGAAATATAATAAGATACCTAGAAAGAAACTTAAGTAAGGAAGCGAAAGGCCTATGTTCTGAGAACTATAAAACATTAGGGAAAGTTGAAGATGATACCAAAAAAAATGAAAGATACTTCATGTTCACAGATTGGAAGAATTAATATTGTCAAATGTTCATACTAACCGAAGCAATCTAGAGATTTAACAAAATATCTATCAAAATAAAATGCCCAGGGCATTTTTCACATAACTAGAACAAGTCATCCTAAAATTTATATAGAACCACAAAAGTCCCCAAATCCCCAAAGAAATGTTGAGAAAAAGAGCAAAACTGGAGGATCACACTCCCTGACTTCAGACTATACTTCAAAGCTATAGTAACTGAAACAGTATGGTATTGGCACAAAAACAGGGAACAGAATAGGAGCTCAAGGGAACAGAATAAGGAGCCCAGAAATAAACCCACACAGTTTGGGTCAATTGCTCTACAACAAAGAAGCAAGAATTTACAATGGGGAAAAGACAGGCTTTTCAGTTAAGTGCTGCTGGGAAAACTGGACAGCTACATGTAAAAGAATAAATTAGAGTATTTTCTCACATCACATACATAAATAAACTCAAAATGGATTGAAGACCAAAATGTAAGACCAGAAACCATAAAACTCTGAGAAGAATATGCAGAACAATCTTTGACATAAACAGTAATATTTGGATCTGTCTTTAAGGTGAAGGAAACAAAAGCAAAAACAAACAAATGGGACCTAGTTAAGAGCTTTTGAGAGCTCTTAACTTAAGAGCTTTTGAGAGCTCTTAACTTAAGAGCTTTTGCAGAGCAAAGCAAACCATCACCAAAATGAAAAGTCAGTCTACCAAATGAGAGAAAATATTTCCAAACGACATGACTGACAAGGAGTTAATATCCAAAATATATATATGAAGAGCTCATACAATTAAATATTTAAAGAAGCAATTAAAAATGGACAAAAGATTAGAATAGACATTTTTCCAAAGAAGATATATGGATGGCCAACAGGTACATGTAAAGATGCTCAACACTGCTAGTCAGAGAAATTCAAATCAAAACCACAACGATATATCACCTCACACCTGTCAGAATGGCTACCATCAAAAAGTGTACAAATTACAAATATTGGCGAGGATGTAGAGAAAAGAGAACCCTAATATAACATTGGTGGGATAATGAATACTGCCGGGAACCAGCATGGGGAATCCTGCCTGTGGCAAAGGTCATGAGGAAGGAGGCCTGACAATACGCAAAGGCAGGATCAGGCCTCAGGGGTCCCCCCTGGATAATCTCAAGCATCTACCCCAAAACCAGAGTCTGCCTACCTGACTGCATTATGTTTTCACCTACACTTCTGACATTAACTGGGGCTATCCCTGACTACCTTTCTCTGGAAAAAGTTGACTTAGAGCTCCAGTTAACAGTCTCCTGCATATAAAAGGAGTGTCTCAGCTCAAACCCCTCTGATGGCTCTCTGATTTGCCTGTCAGATTTCCCTGGACTTTTACAACTACACATGTGATTGTTTACAGCCTCCCAACTGTGAGAGGCATGGGAAGCCTAAAACATGGAGCCTTTCAAAGAGTTAAAAGCTATTAGAATAGTGCTGGTGTAAGATTTCACTGTTGAGCCAATGCTTGCTGCCAAGTTCCCATATCCCTTATCCACTGTGCACCTGGGAGTGCATTAGTTAACATAGTGGAATGTAAGAAAAACAAGTGTAGCCTTGAATTTAACCACATCAGACCTTTGAACTAATTGGTTCTTTCTTGTAACTCACTGCACCTTTACTCTGTGAGAAATGTAACTCTGTTTGGTGTTCTCTGAGGCTGACATAGATTAGAAATATAAAGAAAAAACACTTTGAGGGAAAATAGGTTTTCTGGTTGAGCAGCCTTTATCAAAAGAGGGTCATAAAATGTTCACAGGCCTCCAAGGCCAGAAGATAATGTACACAACATCATTTGTGGGAAAGGTTTGCAGAAAAAATCCTGGTTTCGATAAGGGCAAAACTGCTGGAATGTTTGGGCTGACTCTGTATGACCTTGCATCTTTCATTTCCCTCTATGTACAAGTTGAGGTATAAAAGTCCTTTTTGAAAATAAAAGTAACTGGGCCTCGCTCATCAAAGAAACTTGGGTCACCCCATGTTTCTTTCTTTTTTTCTCTCTTTCTTTCTCTCTCCCTCTCTTTTTCAGGCTGATCCCTTGGAGCATAGAGGCTCCCTGCATTCACTTATCTGCCTGGGTTTCTAAGACCTAAATGGGAAGGGGCCCTGTGTCTTCACTCCCTTGGGAGACTGGGAGGGCACCTGTGGTCTCCGTGAACAGGGAAAACTCCTTGTCTCGGAGTTTTATTGGCTTTCTGTGTAAACAAAGGAACATCAGCCTCTTTTCTTTTCTCCTCTATTTTCTTACCTGCAACATTCTTTCTCATCTCTCTCTAAATCATTTGCTGACGCTGACACCATTCCACCTTCGGGTTCCCTTGGATCCTGTGGGGGCTGGACCCCAACAAACCACTATGGAAAAAGACATGGAAGTTCCTCAGAAAACTAAAAATAGAACATATGATTCATCAATTCCATTTAAGAAAACAAAGCACTAATCTGAAAAGATGCATGTTCATAGCAGCTTTATTTATTACAATAGCTAAGATATGGAAGCAGCCTAAGCGTCCATCTCAGTCATGAAAAAGAATTTTCCGCTTGTGACATATGGCATTTGTAATAACATGGATGGATCTGGAGAGTATTATGCTTAGTGAGATAGACAGAGAAAGACAAATACTGTATGTTATTACTTTTATATGAAATCTAAAGAATAAAACAAATGAATATAACAAAACTGAAATAGACTCAGAGATACATGGAACAAACTAGTGGTTGCCAACGGGGGGAGAGAAAGCAGGAGGAGCGAAACGGGTAGGGGATTAGAGGTACAAATACTATGTATAAAATGAATAGGCTCCATAGGTATGCTGTACAGCACAAGGAATACAGTACAATATTTTATAATGACTTTAAATGGACTACAGCCTGTAAAAATATTGAATCACTATGTTATACACCTGAAACATATAATGTAAATCAACTGTACTTAAATTTAAAAAGTAAATTAAAATGATCTAGAAGATAGAAAAATACAAGCACATCACATATTGGGATACCAATGCTATTGTGGCATATTTGGGGAAATGACTGAATTCAGATACCACGCTTTTATTTTACCATTCTAGAATACTATATGAAGCTTGATCATATACATAATCAAATTTGATTCACATGTTAGTCCTGTGATAATGTGTATTTTTACACTGAGGAACAATGTAAACTGTATTTCTTATTGTGGGCTGTAGTCAAAAAGATGAAAAGTCACTGTTTTAAGCTATTTTAAATGTTTGTTCTTGATGTTCCTTGCAGGCAAAAGCAACTCTGATGAGCACTTTACATCATCTCATTTAATCTCAGACTACTGTGTTGATTAGGTTTTAGATCCTGTCTTAAAGATGAAAAAACTAGGGCTCAGAAATACTAAGTTGCCCAAGATAATACAGTAAATATTGTAATATAAAACAGGAATTTGAATACAAGTATACCTGGTTCTAAGGCCTACTTTCTTAACTGCTATATCCGACAACCTCCCTACATAAGACAAAAGCCCCTTTATTGCAGGTTTGTTCTGGGCCAGGCATTAAACTGAAGACTTTCCCCACCTTACCTTGCTTATGGTGTACAATAACTCTAGGAGATCAGTTTCATTATCTGCCTTTTATAAGTGAGGAAACAGATATGCTAAGATCTTTAGTAACCTCTCCAAGGTCAGCCAGGTAGCAGGTGACAGAGAAATGAATCCAAATCAGTGGACTCCAAGCATTCCCACTATGATCCCTTAGAGAGTTACCTAAGGGAAAATCAGATTTTGTGGGTCCTGAAGTTTATACAGGTTGGGGTAGAAAACTAAAAAATTTTCTGTGCAAAATTATTCATAGAAAATTAGGCAGTCTTGCAAAGGCACCTGAAGATTACTCCTGGTAATTCTGCCCCCAAGCCATAGATGTTGCATTTGCTTTACATTCATGATTTGTATTGTAACTAACTTTTATGTTCATTAGAGCCTTTTGGGATGTGGCTTCCAAATTCAGCAAGGTAAGTACAATTTTCCCAAGATCAAAGAATCAGAAATAGGTATTTGAGAAGGGACAGTTTCAGTTTGATTCTTTATCTTAGATGTCTTTAAAACTCTAAAATAAAAAAAAAATTACATTCTTTGGTAATAAAATATCAAAACCAAAATGGCTTCTGCTCAGGCTTTGTTGCTGACTGTCAGCGTGACCTCATCCAAGTTTCATTTCACTAAGCTCCAGTCTACTCAGTTTTAGATGGGGGGGGCTGGGGATTAATTAGTTGATCATTAATTTCCTTTCCAACATGAACATTCTAGGGACCTAACTGAGCAGAGGAACGAATAAACCACTGGCTGCTTCAGTGAACTTGCCACCCATTCAGCTGTAACAGTTGAGCTATTGGTGAATAGCGTTTTTGAAATTCCAATCAGCTAATTAGCATATTTTGTTACAGCAAAGAGTTGTACAAGGAATCAGGACCCATCTACTGGAAGTTTAAAAGATGAATATGTTAATCAACTTTATTGTGCTGATTATTTCACAATGTATGTGTATATCAAAACATCAAGTTGTACACCTAAATATATATAATGTTTATTTGTCAGTTATAGCTCAATAAAGCTGGGGAGAAAAAAGAGGTAGAGGGTCATAGCTCTACAAGGCAGCTTTATTGCTTTCTGATTATTTTTCCTGGAGCCTCTTGAGAGCTGAGGCATCAGTGTGGGAAGGAGATAGCACAGTCTTCAGGCTGCAGGAAGCCATCAGACAGTTCTGGGCTCCATACCTATCTTCATAGGCATTTTTTTCTCGATGTTATATTAACCAGTGGACATGGTCTTAAAGTATTATCTAAGTTTCTGGGATTATACCCTAAGCACACAACACTCTTCAAGGGCCATTCCTCCAAGCTCGCTCTTTCTCCACAGAGCTCCCCTTAAAGGAAAAGAGGCAGAAAGTGTGGTAAAGGGAGAGGCAGGGAGGGAGACCCCTAACAAATGATCCTAACCACGCACCCTGTCAAACCTGAGTAACAGCAGCCATGGCGTCCTCAATGATCCTAGGGTCTAAGTCAAAACCAAAGTCTAGAAATTGCATATTCCTAATCTCTCTTGCATGTTTGTTCTCTGACTTGTTAACATTAAAATTATCTTAAAATAGTTACCATTGCTAAAAACAGTAACCTGCATAACTATATTCCAAGTGCTTTTCATAAGTACCACCTTATAAGCCAAGTAAATTTGCCTGTGTCCACCTTGTGGATAATGGAAATGAAGTTCAGAGAAGTAAAGTATTAACTTACCCAAGGTCAACAGCTAATAGATAGCAGTACTGGAATTTGAACATGCCTGTATCTTCCTATCATATCACTTTGCTTTCCCTGTATTGCTTATAATGTTATTTGATCACCTTTCAACCCAATAGAGTATAAGTTTCTCATAGGAGCTGTTTCAAATGAAGCTTGTAATACGAAATTGTCTGGTACAGGCCCTCATTCAACAAGTGTTGGAAAATTAAAAAAAAAATGTCCAACAGGAGAAATATATTGTTGGAAATCAATGACTGCAGTCAGACCAACAAAGAATTCAAGCTATAAAAAGTGCAAATGGTAGTTACAGGCTGATCATGAAAAGGACAGTCTCAGCTATTCCTCTATGTTGGCAGCCTTTCAAAGACACAGAACTCTTAAATGCATTAGTATAAGGAAGGCTGTGATAACACCAGTCAGCTGTGCAAAATGAATTTAACAGTGATTGACAGATAAGTAGACGTGAAGTAGCAAATTGCTAAAAAGATCAGCCCAGAACTGAGAAACACAGAATAGCACCTCAGTGTGGGTTAAAAGAGAATGAGTTGACTTCTCCATTGCTACAGCCACTTTGGGGGAATCAGTCCATTTTCTTAAACTTCTCAGAACCAGCAGGGATAACTATAGCAGATAAGGTTAAATTTCTTGAAGTATCACCTGGACAATGCTCATTACCACAGATCACCTTTGAGACTAAATCACTTCCGTATTCTGTATATAGCTCTTTCACTCCATCAGAAGGATTTCCAGGTGGCTCAGTGGTAAAGAATCTGCCTGCCAGTGCAGGAGACGCAGGTTCAATCCCTGGGTCAGGCAGATCCCCAGGAGAAAGAAACAGCAACCTATTCCAGTATTCTTGCCATGGAAAATTCTATGGACAGAGGAACCTGGTGGGCTATACAGTTCATTGAGTTTCAAAGAGTCAGACACAACTGAGCATGAGTGCATGCACGCACACACGCACACACACACTCTCTCTCTCTCTCTCTCCCCTCAGGAAGATAGGAGACTGGTTTTTAAACAATGATATAATGTTGGGCCCTTGGTAGAGCTCTGTAATTTTCAGGAAACAGTTTGGGGTTGCCTCTAAAAAAGAGAATCAACAGTGTCTGGGCTCCATTTATGGACAAAGACTTTGCTTTTACTCATAGTGGACATCGCTAATCAATCACCTATATCTTCTGTTGAACCTCAGTATTTTTCAACACAGCAGTCTAGACAACCCTGACTAATTAGGCACTTGTGAAGTAAGCTAAGTCATAAAAACAAGAGCCTCGTGCCTATTTTATTAACTTTACACACAAGAGTATTTATTGTTAAATGAATGAATGTTATGGCTGACATACCAATTCTCTCAAATCTGGACTCACTGATCATATTTCTTAGAAGGCCACAGAATTTCAGAATCATATGATCGAATCTCCTTGCAATCATCTTTGGAATCCAAGCTTTCTAACTCCCAGTGTTGTATTTCTTATACTCCACATAAAAACAAATGCTCTTCCTTTTAAAGAAGGAGTGTCTTGAAAATAGAGAATAGACAGTTTTCTGAGTGAGTCAGGGTTTGTGTTTTGGAACATTTTAATCAGAGAGCATATATTAAATGTAAGGTGATCCCCAAATTATGATTCCCCAAAACCCGTAGTCTGGAATATACACATAAGTATACAGGGAGGTAATTTGATATATAAAGTTTCAGCAAATCACCTTGAAGATTTCAGCTGCAGGGAAATGATTAATTTAACAATGACTGAACAAGGGAAAGTTCTCTAAACCTATATTCTATGTTGAAGGCTCTCAAAGTTGTATATTCATTCCTTGTCCTTCAGTTTGCAACTGATGCCTGTTGACTAAAAAAGATGTAAAACTTGAGAGTTGTGAATTAAGTTTTATTTGGGGCAAAATGAGGACTGCAGCCCAGGAGGCAGAACCTTCGGTAGCTCTGAGAGACTGCTCCAAAGAGGAGTGGGGGAAGGTCAATATAAGATTTTGGTGAAGGGGAGTTCAATGTAATCAAGTGCTTACTTTACAAAAGGTACTCCACTAGTCCTGTCTCTTATACACATCTAGATGTGTATAAGAGACAGACTGCAGTCAGACCAACAAAGAATTCAAGCTATAAAAAGTGCAAATGGTAGTTACAGGCTGATCATGAAAAGGACAGTCTCAGCTATTCCTCTATGTTGGCAGCCTTTCAAAGACACAGAACTCTTAAATGCATTAGTATAAGGAAGGCTGTGATAACACCAGTCAGCTGTGCAAAATGAATTTAACAGTGATTGACAGATAAGTAGACGTGAAGTAGCAAATTGCTAAAAAGATCAGCCCAGAACTGAGAAACACAGAATAGCACCTCAGTGTGGGTTAAAAGAGAATGAGTTGACTTCTCCATTGCTACAGCCACTTTGGGGGAATCAGTCCATTTTCTTAAACTTCTCAGAACCAGCAGGGATAACTATAGCAGATAAGGTTAAATTTCTTGAAGTATCACCTGGACAATGCTCATTACCACAGATCACCTTTGAGACTAAATCACTTCCGTATTCTGTATATAGCTCTTTCACTCCATCAGAAGGATTTCCAGGTGGCTCAGTGGTAAAGAATCTGCCTGCCAGTGCAGGAGACGCAGGTTCAATCCCTGGGTCAGGCAGATCCCCAGGAGAAAGAAACAGCAACCTATTCCAGTATTCTTGCCATGGAAAATTCTATGGACAGAGGAACCTGGTGGGCTATACAGTTCATTGAGTTTCAAAGAGTCAGACACAACTGAGCATGAGTGCATGCACGCACACACGCACACACACACTCTCTCTCTCTCTCTCTCCCCTCAGGAAGATAGGAGACTGGTTTTTAAACAATGATATAATGTTGGGCCCTTGGTAGAGCTCTGTAATTTTCAGGAAACAGTTTGGGGTTGCCTCTAAAAAAGAGAATCAACAGTGTCTGGGCTCCATTTATGGACAAAGACTTTGCTTTTACTCATAGTGGACATCGCTAATCAATCACCTATATCTTCTGTTGAACCTCAGTATTTTTCAACACAGCAGTCTAGACAACCCTGACTAATTAGGCACTTGTGAAGTAAGCTAAGTCATAAAAACAAGAGCCTCGTGCCTATTTTATTAACTTTACACACAAGAGTATTTATTGTTAAATGAATGAATGTTATGGCTGACATACCAATTCTCTCAAATCTGGACTCACTGATCATATTTCTTAGAAGGCCACAGAATTTCAGAATCATATGATCGAATCTCCTTGCAATCATCTTTGGAATCCAAGCTTTCTAACTCCCAGTGTTGTATTTCTTATACTCCACATAAAAACAAATGCTCTTCCTTTTAAAGAAGGAGTGTCTTGAAAATAGAGAATAGACAGTTTTCTGAGTGAGTCAGGGTTTGTGTTTTGGAACATTTTAATCAGAGAGCATATATTAAATGTAAGGTGATCCCCAAATTATGATTCCCCAAAACCCGTAGTCTGGAATATACACATAAGTATACAGGGAGGTAATTTGATATATAAAGTTTCAGCAAATCACCTTGAAGATTTCAGCTGCAGGGAAATGATTAATTTAACAATGACTGAACAAGGGAAAGTTCTCTAAACCTATATTCTATGTTGAAGGCTCTCAAAGTTGTATATTCATTCCTTGTCCTTCAGTTTGCAACTGATGCCTGTTGACTAAAAAAGATGTAAAACTTGAGAGTTGTGAATTAAGTTTTATTTGGGGCAAAATGAGGACTGCAGCCCAGGAGGCAGAACCTTCGGTAGCTCTGAGAGACTGCTCCAAAGAGGCGTGGGGGAAGGTCAATATAAGATTTTGGTGAAGGGGAGTTCAATGTAATCAAGTGCTTACTTTACAAAAGGTACTCCACTAGTCACAGGAGCTGATGTCACCATGAAGGGATTTAGTGATTTCCTAGATATGAAGAGATGCAAGGGTTGGGATCATGAAGTTAGTTCCTGAAAATGTTTAACTCTCTAAAGACCTGTTCCACCAGATTCTCTGGAGCATAGAGTGCTTCTCTCCAATAACCCCTTGAGTTCAGACTCCCTTGGGAGGGGTTGAAGGTCAATAGTGGCAGCAGGGCAAGGTTCAATTTCCCCAGAGGCAGATGGCAATGGCCTCGTTGTTGTTGTTGTTCAGTCACAGGCAGATGCTCTTGGGAGTGCCAATTTGTAGTTGACATGTCAATAAGGTGGTTATATTTGGAACGCCAACCTCAAAAGAGCCCTTTGATCAAAGTCGATCCAAAATGAGGAAGGAGAGCCAAGTATAATCTGTGATGACTTTTTTCTCAAACATATTATTCAAAGAGCATCATTTTGTCCACCTGCTCAGAACACAGGAGGATGAGAGTGTAGATTTCAGTTTGTTTTTTTTTTTTCAACTTCCTTTTCTTACTTAGATATAAAGCTCTTATTACCTTACACTGATCTTGAGAAGACAGTCACTGGTCTACAAAAAAAAATTTTTCCATACAAGTTGAATCCTCTGTCTCCCTTTCCCCATTCTTGTCTTCTTCCACAGATCCCCTCACTGTCTTGGGGGTGTCGAGGACAAACTGGCACTTGCCGAGGGCATTTGCCATCTGCCTCTTCGGAGGCTGAATCCTGTGAGGCTGTGGCTGTTGACCTTTGACACACCCTGAAGGGAGTTCAGGGTGGAGAAGGCGGCACACTGTGCTGCAGGAACTCTTTCAGTTCAGTTCAGTCGCTCGCTCACGCCCAACACTTTGCGACCCCATGGACTGCAGCACGCCAGGCCTCCCTGTCCATCACCAGCTCCCAGAGTTTACTCAAACTCATGTCCATCGAGTTGGTGATGCCATCCAACAATCTCATCCTCTGTCATCCCTTTCTCCTCCCGCCTTCAATCTTTCTTAGCATCAGGAAATCTTTAGATAGATAGACATTTTCAGCAACTGATCACATGATCCCAATCCTTGCATCTCCTCATATCTAGAAAAGAACTAAATACCTTTATGGTGACATTAGCTTGCTGTGACTAGCAGAAAGACTTGTAAGATAAGTGCTTAAAGGCATGAACACCCCTTCAGCAAAATCATATACATTGACCTCCCCCCTACTACCCCTTTGGAGCAGTTTCTTAGAGCTATCTGAAGTTCTGTCTCCAGGCTGCAGTCCTCATTTTGCCCTAAATAAAACTTGAGACTTTCATGTTATGCATCTTTTTTCAGTCAACAGGAATAGGAGCAGAAAACTAAAGATCCTTCGCTTGTCCAAGGATGACGGTTCCCATCATCCCCGTGACTTCTCCTCTATGTTCTCTTGACTTCAGCCTCACCGGCCTCCCTTTTAACAGAGCAGGCACTGCTTTAGCTATTAGAAACAAGATTCTCCCAGATCCCCTTGGCTAATTCTCTCTTCTTCTCTAAGTCTTTGAATAAACAGTACTTTCTCAATGAGGCCTTCCTGAACTCCACATTTAAAATTGCAACCTTCAACCCAATTACCTAGCACTCTTAATCCCCTTTACTCTACTTTCCCCCACCCCAAAGAATACATCACCCTCCAACAGTCTATAAAATGTACTTATTTGGTCTAGTATATACTCTCTCATTCTGTACTCCAAGGTTAAAGATCTTTGTTTTGTTTACTGATGTTTTTTAACTCTCAGAAGAGCACTAAGGATATTATAGGTTCTCAAATACTTGATGATGAATAAATGAATTCTTTAGAAAAAGTCTTTGGAAAAGCTGTGAAACAAAGCCACAGCTCAGAGGAGCTAACCACAGATGCTTTGTTGTGGGGCTTTTTAAGTTCTCTTTTCACTTAGCCTCAACTTTTACCAATTATAAGTTTATGTGACATAAGGGATGTTACCTTTTAAAATGCAAATACGGTGGTATTGGTGCTAAGGATTGTCAGTTACGAACACATTATTGTGAATCAGTTTGAGTTTCGTCTCTCTCCCAGTTTCTAATGGATACTAGCTGACAAAGCTAGGACATTTGGAAACACAATGATTTTACTGAGTGTGGACATCCTGGGTGGGCACCAGAGTGTGTAGATTTAAGGCAGTATAACAGGGCTCAGCCTGAAGAGATGGGAATGGTAAAGCCACATTTACATATTAATGTTTAGTTTCTGTGATGATCTTTTCAAAATCCCTCCAAGAAAAGTTTAGATCAATGACCTCCTTCCTTAAATCAATAAATTCTGTAGGGCAAGTAGAACCTACTTCCCAAAATAAACCCAGCAGGAGCTTGTTTAAATGAGTAAATGGGAATAGGAATGGGCATTTGGTTTCCTGGAGCTCTCACTGTGTCTCTTGCCAAGAGGCTAAAAATGCTTATCAGATTTGCTTCATCTAGAAAGAATGGCTCTATGTTTCCCTTGCAGCTCTCTACAGGCTGGTCCAGCTGATTAGCACTCCAGATTTCACTGTCCAGCATTGTGGCACTTCCATCATTTATTTGGCCGTCATGAATAACATCAATATGACAGCCTACACAAACATCACTTTATGGCTATTTTATTACTGTTAGATTGTTGATGGTCAAGCTGTTTTCAGAGTCAACACATCATCCTTTAGTGTCCAGAGGTCTCAGATCCAATCAAAGACCTGAACCAGACCAACTCTGGAATAATGGTGAGGGCTGTGTGGGGCTGGCATGAGCAGTGCTGCATTGAACTCAAGCTTAAGTTTGTGGCCATTAAAATTATTCATATTCTCAGGCTGCAGAAGTTTAATCAAATCATTTTCCTCCCACTTTTCTGGGATACCAAATGATTCTTTGTAGCACAATTTGAGATTTGAGAAAACAAAGGATAGGATGAGAAAGCTATCGACTCTTATGGCACTGTGTCCCTGTGAGCTAAATGGAGGTATGTCTACAGAAAAGTTAAAAATTCCTCTACAGACTCTTCTGGATTAAAAGTCTTCTACAATAAATAATAATAATAGCTACCGTTTACTGCATGGGCACTCCTTGTCAAACACTGTATATGTAACATCATATTTAATCCTCATACTAGCCCGAAGGATGGATGTTATCTTTTGTTCTACAGATGAAACAAATATCTCATTGGCTATCTGCCCAGGCTCCCAAAATAAGAAAGGGGCAGAATCAGAGCCCAACTCAGTTGGCTGAGCTAACACACACGTGCTTCTTTACTTTCTTATACTGTCCCCAAAGAGGAAGCGTGATGGGCAAGTGGGTCTCCTGGCTCTGTCTGTAGAGAGAATATTTCAAGATATTTGCTTTAAATCAGAAATTTCCCCCTTAGAGCGTGGTGTCAGGTTTTAGACTGAGAATTCCCCTGTCTTTGTCTTCTTGTCAATATCTCAACCCAACAGAGTGGTTGTGGGCTCCACCTCTTCCTCCTCGGGCAGCCAGCTGCCCACAGGAAGCACACATTCTTTTTTGCTGCTCAGGGCCTTAAGCAGCACATGGAGAGGCCTACAGGTTATACCGAGAGTGAGAAATCCCCAAGATGGCAACCTAAGTCATTCCTGACTCTGCTTCCCCTTGCAAAAACAGCAACTGTTCATGAACAAGACAGCAATCAGGGAATCCTAGAACAGTGGGGTGAGGCAGAAGTACCTTCCTGTACCACCAAGACCAAAACAGACCATATTAGAAGGATAAGAACAGTCACACAGTGACTGCACCGCCTTCCCCTCAGGTCAGCACAGCACCCTGCTGAGAGGTCTCCCCCGAGTCTCTGGTTCCTCCAATGGGAAAAGAGATCCCATGGGTTGCAAACAACTACCCCAGCACTGTGGGGCACTTTGTGGGACTGCCTGGAGCATCACTGGGATCTGACTATGATAGAGAAGTGGGAAGGGACTCCCCAAATCCAGTCCATGATCTTGGCAGATGAAGCTCATTACCAGCCAAAAACTTTGATCACCTGCAGACCCAAGTGGCTAGTCCACTCTGACCAGGGAACCACTGGGGTGCACATCTCCCTGCCTTTGGTCCTCAAATAAGCTTTGTCGGTCTTCTAGTCTGGTTTGCCTACAACCATGAAAAAAGCTGAGTCATAGGCCAACACACTGGGGAGAGTGTAGCCTGACCTCATCTGGCCAGAGGGCCTGGTGACTGCACCTGGAAGCTGCGTAGTCCAGGACTGTTCTAGCTGAGAGGGGAGTGGGAGCTGACTGCCCACAGAGCAGAGTCAACATGGGGGTCTTGGGAGCTCCTCTGATATGCACATGCAGAAGATTCACTCATAGTTAAGGCTGAGGGTAGCTCAACCCCTTCCAACCAGAAAGCCTACTCGGAAAAAAATTGGAGAAGCCTGAAATAGCCCCTTTCTCTTCCACCAGACTAGGAAATGAAGACCCAGCAGCCCATCCTCCTGTGGAAGGTGTTTCCTGGTCCCATCTGTCAAGAAGAGTTGGTGACAACACCCGAAAGCTGCATAATTCAGCCGCGTTTGAGTTAAGGAACTGGCAGCATGGGCGACAGTGCAGACTGAAGCTAGTGACCCTTCTTGGCCATGGAACTTGGGGCATGGGTTGGCTTAAGAAAACAAAGACTTTTGCCAGTTTCAGATTTGCTCTTCTGATGCTACAGGGCAGGGAAACAAATTCATAGCCATGCTCATTGCTGTTTCCACTCATTGCCTTTAGCCTGCCTGACCAAGGCCTAACTAGAACATGTAGTAAAGCTGTGGGAAAGCAGTATAGACCATACAACAGCCTTGCTAACACCGACACCTGAACAGAGAGCACCGTTTATGGCTCTCCCTATCTGCAGAGTAAACCAAGAGGCACATCTGACAAGGTATTCAGTGCACATTCCTGCCTAATATGAATCTCCAACAATAAATATTATAGACCCTGGGGCCCATCTCACTGCCCTGCCATGGCAGGAAAGCCAAGGTATAGCCCCATCTACTAGTGAGTATGAATATAAATACAGGAGTTAGCCCTAACCACCTAGAAAGCCTGACTAGAGAATTCAGGTAACCATGAATCTCTACCATCCTATAGTAGAGAACCAAGTTAACAGTACTCAACCAGAGTGCCTATCTCTGGTCAAAGTGCTTGAAAAGTTGCTTTATTCGGCGGCGGGGGGAGGGGGGGAGGCAAAAAAAAAAAATAGTAGGTCCCACCTACCCAAGAATATTACCAGCAAACACACCCACAAACCCAAACTGAGCTGACTAGTGAAAATCTGTCTCTGCCAAAGCAAACCTGTAGTGTCTAATTACTCAAATGTGTAGATACGGACATAAGAATTCAAGGCTCACAAAAAAATCAGGTAAACATGACACCAGAGGAAACAAATAAAGCACCAGTAACTAATGCTAAAGAAATGGAGATTTATGAACTTTCAAAGAATTCANATAGTGCTGGCACAAAAACACACAAATAGATCAAAGGAAAAGCATAGAGAATCCAGAAATAACTCACACTTATGGTTAATTAATCTATAACAAAGGAGATAAGAATTTACAATTGGGAAAAGACAATCTTTCAATAAGTAGTGCTGAGAAAACTGAACAACTATAGGTAAAAGAATGGAGTTAAGAATGTTTCCTCACATGATATACAAAAAATGAACTCAAAATGAATTCAAGTCCAAAATGCAAGCCCAGAAACCATAGCATTCCTTGAAGAAAATATAAGAAGAAAACGCCTTGATATAAATCATAGTAATATTCATTTGCTTCCTAACCCAAAGGAAAACGAAAGCAAAAGCAAACAAATAGGATCTAATTAAAGTGGCAAAGGAAACTATTAGCAAAATGAAAAGACAACCTGTAGAATGAGAGAAAATATTTGTAAATGATGACCATAAAGGAGTTAATATCTAAAATATATAAAGAGCTCATACACAACTAAATATCAAAAAGGCAAACAATTCAACCAAAAATGGGCAAAAAACCTGAACATTTTTCCAAACATACTGATTGCTAATAGGAACATGAAAAAGATACTTAAAATCACTAATCAGAGATCACAAATCAGGATCACAATGAAAGAACACCTCCACACCTGTCTGAATGGCTATCATCAAAAAGGACCACAAAAAACAAATGCTGATGAGGATGTGGAGGAAAGAGAACCCTTGTCTACTGAAAATTGGTACATCTGTCGTCAAAAAGGATAAGGGATAAACTACCATTCCAGTATTACTGGGCTTCCTTTGTGGCTCAGCTTGTAAAGAATCCACCTGCAATGCGAGAGACCTGGATTTGATCCCTGGGTTGGGAAGATGCCCTGGAGAAGGGAAAGGCTACCCACTCCAGTATTCTGGCCTGGAGAATTCCAGGCACTGTATAGTCCATGGAGTCTACAGAGTCCAAAGAGTTGGACACGACTGAGCAACTTTCACTTCTTCACTTGTCAAAAACAGTATAGGGGTTCCTCAGCAAACAAAAATAGTACTAAATAACCCAACAATTCCACTTCTAGAAATATTAAAAGGTAGCATAAAAATCACTAGCTATGATAAACAGCAAAAGCTAGAGTCTATAATATAGTAATGGTAGTGTACAATATAATTAAACACTAAAAGTGTAGTAAAATACCCAAATCTAAAAAAACCTTCTTAGTTATATGTAATGTAAAACTATGCAAATTTTAACAACAATAATCTAAAATGTGAGGGGTAGGAGAAGAAAAAGTGTAAAGTTTAGGACTTCTACTGAAATGAAGTCATTATCGATNAAAAAGGTAGCATAAAAATCACTAGCTATGATAAACAGCAAAAGCTAGAGTCTATAATATAGTAATGGTAGTGTACAATATAATTAAACACTAAAAGTGTAGTAAAATACCCAAATCTAAAAAAACCTTCTTAGTTATATGTAATGTAAAACTATGCAAATTTTAACAACAATAATCTAAAATGTGAGGGGTAGGAGAAGAAAAAGTGTAAAGTTTAGGACTTCTACTGAAATGAAGTCATTATCGATTTTTAAAAAAAGCATTATAATTTTAAGATATGTTAGGTAATCTTCATGGCAATGACAAGTAAAGACCTGTATCAAACAAAAGAACAAGAAAAAGAAGTCAAAGAATACTGATGCCAAAAGGCATCAAAATATGCAAAACGATGGCAGGATAAGAAACAAGGAACAATGCATCCATAAAACAATCAGAAAACAATTAACGAAATGGCAATAGTAAATTCTTACCTATCAATAGTTACTAATATATTAAATTCTCCAATCAAAAGACACGGAATGGGGCCTCCCTAGTGGTCTACTGGTTAAAAATCCATCTGTCAATGCAGGGGACATGGGTTTGATCACTGTCCTAGGAAGATCCCACATGCCATGAAGCAACTGAGCCTGTGTATCATAACTCCTGAGGCCCTCGTGCCTAGAGCTGGCGCTCTGCAGCAAGAGAAGCCACGGCAATGAGAAGGCCATACGCTGCAACAAAGAGCAGCCCTGCTCNAACAGTATAGGGGTTCCTCAGCAAACAAAAATAGTACTAAATAACCCAACAATTCCACTTCTGGAAACATAAAAAGGTAGCATAAAAATCACTAGCTATGATAAACAGCAAAAGCTAGAGTCTATAATATAGTAATGGTAGTGTACAATATAATTAAACACTAAAAGTGTAGTAAAATACCCAAATCTAAAAAAACCTTCTTAGTTATATGTAATGTAAAACTATGCAAATTTTAACAACAATAATCTAAAATGTGAGGGGTAGGAGAAGAAAAAGTGTAAAGTTTAGGACTTCTACTGAAATGAAGTCATTATCGATTTTTAAAAAAAGCATTATAATTTTAAGATATGTTAGGTAATCTTCATGGCAATGACAAGTAAAGACCTGTATCAAACAAAAGAACAAGAAAAAGAAGTCAAAGAATACTGATGCCAAAAGGCATCAAAATATGCAAAACGATGGCAGGATAAGAAACAAGGAACAATGCATCCATAAAACAATCAGAAAAAAATTAACGAAATGGCAATAGTAAATTCTTACCTATCAATAGTTACTAATATATTAAATTCTCCAATCAAAAGACACGGAATGGGGCCTCCCTAGTGGTCTACTGGTTAAAAATCCATCTGTCAATGCAGGGGACATGGGTTTGATCACTGTCCTAGGAAGATCCCACATGCCATGAAGCAACTGAGCCTGTGTATCATAACTCCTGAGGCCCTCGTGCCTAGAGCTGGCGCTCTGCAGCAAGAGAAGCCACGGCAATGAGAAGGCCATACGCTGCAACAAAGAGCAGCCCTGCTCTACATCCCCCCACCGCCCGCTGTGCAGTAACAAAGACCCACCAAAATAAAAATAATAATAATAATAATAAATCTTAAAAAAAAGACAGAATGGCTAAATGGATAGGAAAACAAGATCCAAAAATATACTACCTTAAAGAGAGTCCCTTTACCATAAAGGCATAAACAGGAGGAGGGATGGAGAAAGACATTTCAAGCAAATGGTAATCTCCCACTGTCTACAAATAAGGCAGGGGGAGCTATACTTACATCAGACAAAATGAACTTTAAAAACAATTTTTCTTAAAAAAGGCCATTATATATTACATAATAAAAAAGGTCAATAACAACATCCTGTTGTAGCAATTGTAAATATTTGTGCACCCAACAAAGCACCTAAATGCATAAAACTAACAAAGCTAAAAGGAGAAATAAACATGAATACAATAATAGTTTGCGATTTTAATACTCTACTGTCAACAATGGGTAAATCATTCAGAAAGATAATAAACTGAATTTAAACACTGCAACACCACTAGGTTGCTAGACAGCATATTAAAAAGCAGAGACATTACTTTGCCAACAAAGGTCCATCTAGTCAAAGCTATGGTTTTTCCAGTAGTCATGTATGGATGTGACAGTTGGACTCTAAAGAAAGCTGAACACTGAAGAATTGATGCTTTTGAACTGTGGTGTTGGAGAAGACTCTTGAGAGTACCTTGAACTGCAAGGAGATCCAATCAGTCCATCCTAAAGGAGATCAATCAGTCCTGGGTGTTCATTGGAAGGACTGATGCTGAAGCTGACATGTCAATATTTGGCCACCTGGTGTGAAGAACTGATTCATTTGAAAAGACCTTGATGCTGGGAAAGACTGAAGGTGGGAAGAGACGACAGGAGATGAGATGGTTAGACGGCATCACAGACTCAATGGATACGAGTAAGTTCCGGGAGTTGATGATGGACAGGGAAGCCTGGCGTGCTACAGTCCATGGGGTTGCAAAGAATCAGACATGACAGAGCAACTGAACTGAATTGATCAAATAATATAACAGACATATATAGAACATTCTAGTCAACAACAGCAGAATTCATATTCTTCTCAAGTGCAAATGGAACTTTTTTTAGGATAGACCAAATGTTAGGCCATGAAACAATTCTTCAAGAAAACTGAAATCATAACAAGAGGTAAGCTGNTGAACTGAATTGATCAAATAATATAACAGACATATATAGAACATTCTAGTCAACAACAGCAGAATTCATATTCTTCTCAAGTGCAAATGGAACTTTTTTTAGGATAGACCAAATGTTAGGCCATGAAACAATTCTTCAAGAAAACTGAAATCATAACAAGAGGTAAGCTGGAAAAAGTTCAGAAATGCATAGAAATTAAACACTTTACTGAACAACCAACAGATTGAAGAGGAAATTAAAGACAGTAAAGTTTGAGACAAATTAAAATGGAAACACAGCATACCTGACCTTATGCCATGCAGAGAGAAAGTTCTAAGAGCAAAGTTTGTAGCAATAAACACCTACACTAAAAAGCAGGAATGACCCCAACAACCTAATTCTATTTCTTAGGAACTAGAAAAGTAAGGTGACCCCAAGTCAGCAGAAGGAAGGAAATAAAGATTAAAGCAGAAATTAAGGAAATAGAGAACAGAAAAATAGAAAACACTAAGCAAACTAAAAGTTGGTTCCTTGAAAAGAAATAAGACCGACAAACTCTAAGGTAGACTAACCAAGGAAAAAGGAGAGAAGACCTAAATCAAAATTGTAAATGAAAAAGAAGACATTACAACTGATATAAACAGAAATAAAAAGAATCATAAGATGCTACTGTAAACAACTATATGCTAACAAACTGGATAATCTAGAAGAAATGGAAAAATTCTTAGAAAACATACAACCTACCATGACTAAATCGGGAATAGAAAATCTGAACAGACCAATTACTAGTAAGGGTATTGAATCAGTAATCAAAAACCTCCCAGTGAAGAAAAACCCAGGACCACTGCTTCACTGGTGAATTTTACCAAACATTTAGAGAATAAATAAGATAAAATTATTCTCACTCTTCCAAAATATTGAAGAGGGAAGACTTCCAAGCTCACTTTACAAGGCCAGCATTCTCCTGATAATCAGATATCCTGATATCTGATTGATATCAAAGACAGATAACGACACTACAATAAAACTATGTCCAATATCCCTAATGAGTACAGTTGCAAGAAGTCTCAACAAAATACTAGCAAACCCAAATTTAGCAGTACATTAAAAGAATCATTCACCTTGATCAAGTGGAATTTATCCTGGGATGAAAAGATTGCTCAACAAATGCAAATCAATGTGATACATTACATGAATAAAATGGAAGAAATAATCATATGATAATCTCAGTAGATACAGAAAAGCATTTGACAAAACCCAATATCTGTTCATGATAAAAAACACTTAACAAATTAGGTCTAGAAGGAACATATCTCAACATAATAAAAGACCACAAATGACAAGCCCACAGCCAACATTATACTCAGTGGTGAAAAGTTTAAAGCTTTTCTTCTAAAATCAGGAACAAGACAAGTGTGCCCACTCTCATCACACCTAATCAATATAGTACTGTTAAGTCTTTGCTAGAGCAATTGGGAGAGAAAAATAAAGGTATCAGAATTGGAAAGGAAGAAGTCATATTGTCTCTATTTGCAGATAACATGATTTTATACATAGAAAATCCTACAAGTTTCACCAAAAACCTGCTAGTGAATTTGGTAAAGTTGCAGGGTACAAAATTAACATGCAAAAATCAGTAGCATTTCTACACACTAACAAGTTTATGAAAAATATGTCAATTTAATTTATAATAGCATTAAAAATAAAATACTTAGGAATAAATTTAACCAAAGAGGTAAAAAATTTCTACTCTGAAAATTACATTTTTATTGATGAAAGAAATAGGAGACACAAATAAATGGAAAGGTATTTATGTTCATGGACTGCAGGATTAATACTGTTGAAATGTTAGTACTACCAAAAGCCACCTATAGATTCAATGCAATCCCTGGAGCTTGGACTTAAAATATACACACTACTATATACAAACAAAATAGATTACCAAAATAGNAAAATTACATTTTTATTGATGAAAGAAATAGGAGACACAAATAAATGGAAAGGTATTTATGTTCATGGACTGCAGGATTAATACTGTTGAAATGTTAGTACTACCAAAAGCCACCTATAGATTCAATGCAATCCCTGGAGCTTGGACTTAAAATATACACACTACTATATACAAACAAAATAGATTACCAAAATAGATATACCTACTGTCTAGCACAGGGAACCACACTTAATGTCTTGTAATAAACTGTAATGGAAAATAATTAAATATATTCATATATTACATATAAATAAAAATTTCTATATCTATATGTGTGTACATATATACAAACACACCTGAATCACTTTGCTGTATATCTAAACCTAACAAAACATTGTAAATTAACTATATTTCAATAAAAATTGAAGAAATAAGATTTTAATGACACTTTTGCAGAAATACAAAAAACACTTCTAAAATTAGTATATTAAAGTATTCTAAAAATATCACCAAAACCCCTGAATAGCCAAAATAATAAAGAACAAAGAAGGAGGTATCACACTTCCTAATTTCAAGCTCTACTATAAAGCTATAGCTTTATAAAGTATATAGTAGAACATAAAGCTTTAATTAAAGGAGTGTGGTAAGGGCATTAAAAAAAGACAAAGAATCCAGTGGAACAGAATCCAGCATATATCTAATAAACAGGCACAGAAGGAACATATCTCAACATAATAAAGGCCATAAATGACAAGCACCCAGCCAACATCATAAATCATATAAGTTCAAGTAATATTTGACAATGTTGAAGCTGAAATTCCAATACTTTGGCCACTTGATGCTAAGAACTGACTCACTAGAAAAGACCCTGATGCTAGGAAAGATTGAAGGCAGGAGAAGAAGGGGACGACAGAGGATGAGATAGTTGGATGGGATTACCGACTCAATGGACATGAGTTTGAGTAAATTCCGGGAGTTGGTGATGGACAGGGAGGCCTGGCGTGCTGCAGTCCATGCGGTCGCAAAGAGTCAGACATGACTGAGCGACTGAACTGAACTGAATATTTGACAATGGAGCCAAGAATACTCAATGGAAAACAGAAAATCTATTCAATAAATGCTGGTGGGCAAAGAGGATAGAAAGTGAAAGTGAAGTCGCTCAGTCATGTCCGACTCTTTGTGACCCCGTGGACTGTAGCCTACCAGGTTCCTCCTCCGTCCATGTGATTTTCCAGGCAAGAATACTGGAGTAAGTTGGTATTTCCTTCTCAGGGGATCTTCCCGACCCAGGGATTGAACCCGGGTCTCCCTCGTTANAAGTCGCTCAGTCATGTCCGACTCTTTGTGACCCCGTGGACTGTAGCCTACCAGGTTCCTCCTCCGTCCATGTGATTTTCCAGGCAAGAATACTGGAGTAAGTTGGTATTTCCTTCTCAGGGGATCTTCCCGACCCAGGGATTGAACCCGGGTCTCCCTCGTTAGCTTTACCATCTGAGCCACCAGGGAAGTCCCAAACAGGATATTCACATGTAAATGAATCAAATTTGACCCCTATCTTATACTACTCACAAAAATTAACTCAAAATGGGTGAAATACTTAAATCCATTAAGTACTAAGCAGTAAGAACTGAAACCATGAAACTTCTAGGAGAAAACATAGTTAAAAAAAAAGCTTCGTGATATGAGTCTTCTTAATGTGTTTTTTTGAAATCATACCCAAAGTACAAGTAACGAAAGCAAGAACAAACATGTGGGACTACATCAACTAAAAGGCTTCTGCATAGCAAAAGAAACTATCAACAATGTGAAAAGAAAATCTATTGATAGCAAAATATTTGCAAACCATGTATCCATTATTTATAAAATATAAAAAGAATTCATACAATTTTTTAGCCAAAAATTGAGTAATCCAGTTTTAAAATGACCAAAAAACTCAAAATATGTTTTTTTTTTCCAAATAACGTATACAAATGGCCATAGGTACATGAAGAGGTACTCAAACAACTAGTCATTAGAGAATTGCAAATTAAAACCACAATGAGATATCACTTCTTTTTTAAAAATTAATTTAATTGGAGGCTAATTACTTTACAATATTGTCATGGTTTGTGCCACACATTGACGTGAATCAGTCATGGGTATACATGTGTTTCCCCATCCTGAACCCCCTCCCACCCCTCCCTATCCCATCCCTCTGGGTCATCCCAGTNCAAATTAAAACCACAATGAGATATCACTTCTTTTTTAAAAATTAATTTAATTGGAGGCTAATTACTTTACAATATTTTCATGGTTTGTGCCACACATTGACGTGAATCAGTCATGGGTATACATGTGTTTCCCCATCCTGAACCCCCTCCCACCCCTCCCTATCCCATCCCTCTGGGTCATCCCAGTGCACCAGCCCGGAGCACCCTGTCTCATGCATCAAACCTGGACTGGTGATCCGTTTCACATATGTACATGTTTCAATGTTCTCTCAAATCATCCCATGATAATAATCATGATTATTTTGACACCTTTCTTTGATATGTCAAGAGTTGTTTTAAGTATGTTCCTGGCAGCAGCCCCTTTCAGAGACACCTGGCAGGAGAGGGCCAGTGCCATGGGCTTTAACACACAGCTTCTCGCTTCCTACAGGGAAGGACCTGCATGTCAGCTTTTTTGATGTGATAAAAACCAATACTCGTAAACATTTTACTAAATGACTTTTTAATTCCAACTGTATTAAAGACAATGTCCTCGCTTAAAAAAAAGAAAAGAAAAAGATATCACTCCTTATAATGGTCATTATTCAAAAGACAAAAAACAACAAATATTGGTATGGATGTGGAGAAAAGGGAACCCTGAGTGATGTTGGTAGGATTTTAAATTGGAGCAGCCACTATGGAAAACAGTACAAAATTTCCTCAAAAAGTTAAAAATAGAACTATTATATGATCCAGCAATTCCAGTTCTGGAAATATATCCAAAGAAAATGAGAACATTAAATCACGTATCTGTAGCCCCTAGGTTCATAACACCCAGGACTGATCTCCTTTAGGATGGACTGGTTGGATCATCCTACAGTCCAAGGGACTCTCAAGGGTCCTCTCCAATACCACAGTCCAAAAGCATCAACTCTTTGGCACTCAGCCTAGAAATACAATGCACTATTATTCAGCCATTAAAAATGAACAAATTCTACCATTTTCAACAACACATATGGACCTTGAAGGTATGTTAGTTGCTCAGTTGTGTTCTGCTCTTTGTGACCCCATGGACTGTAGCCTGCCAGGCCCCTCTGTCCATGGAATTATCCAGGCAAGAATACTGAAGTGGGTAGCTTCAGTACTCCCTTCTCTAGGGTATTGTCCTGCCCTAGGGATCAAACCAGAGTCTCCTGCATTGCAGGTAGATTCTTTACCATCTGAGCCACCAGGGAGTGAAATAAATCAGCAAGACAAATACTATATGAGTTCACTTATGGAATCTAAAAAACAAACATAGCAAACTCATACAAAAAGATCAGAGATCAGACTGGTTATTAGAGGGGGTGATGATGGGATGAGGAGAAGGGGTAATTGGGAAGAAATTGATTAAACTGTACAAACTTCCAGTTACAAGTAAGTACGAGGAATGTAAGCTACATGATACAGTTAACACTACTGTATGACATATAGGAAATGTGTTAAAAGAGCAGGTCCCAAGAGTTCTCATTACAAGGTGAATTTTTTTTCTTTGGGGATGTTCAGTCACTTTGGTCATGTCCGATTCTGGGTGACCCCATGGACTATAGCCTACCAGACTTCCCTATCCATGTGGATTTTCCAGGCAAGAAATCTGCAGCGCGTTGCCATGCCCTCCTCCAGGGGATCTTTCCAACCGAAGGACTGAACCCACATCTCTTATGTCTCCTGCATTGGCAGGTGGGTTCTTTACCAGGTAGCGCCACCTAGGAAGCCCCTTTGGTATATCTGTGAACTGATGAATGTTAACTTAATCTACTGTTATCATTTCACAATCCATGTAAATCAAATCATGTTATACACTTTAAATGATATACTGCAGTGCATGTCAATTATTTCCCAATAAAACTGGAAAAAAATAGTTGAATGAATAAAAAAAAGTAGTGGATGTTTGGTGGGAGACAAAAGGGTTCACATGAGAAAGAATTCACTGAGTTGTGTATTTTACTAATTTAAGAAGAGTACTAAACTTTGCTTGGAAATAAGAAATGTTACTCTTCGTCTAAGGCCTATAGTTTCTTGATCACAATTTTTGTCTCACTTTTCCATGAAGACATGGTGTTCTTCTGATAATTTTCAGAGTTACCTTTCTATTCTCATTTAGCAAAGCACCCTCACCATTCATCCTTCCAAGCTTTAAGGAATAAAAGGTCAAGCAGATGAGGCAAAGTCTTAGATTGTTTCCTTCACAAAATGAACCAAATGTTTTCTAAAGCAAGAACCTGGAGAGCTGTCATTAGTGGGTAGCACTGATATGGAGATTAGGGGGCTGACATCTCCTTAAACATTTTCAGAATAGATTAATGTGAATGAATATTACAATTCTGTTGCCAAATGCCTTCGGGTGTGTGAAAATGAATAATGTAGGTAAAAATTGAGAAATCTCTCAGATAAACACTTCTCTTTGATTGAACACAGAGCAGATATTACTGCCCTAGTGTGCTATAATTTCGAAGGGCTTCTTGAGAAGACACATGTCTTTAAAAATTAAGTTATATGTTCAGCTTTAATGGTAAACTTTATAAGTACTCATGTCATTGGGTAGCACAGAAGGCAAGTTGAATTAGAAAGGCTATAAAACAAGACACGAACAAGTGAAAATATAAAGAATCACAGTTCTCATTTTTTTTCTGTACCCGTAAAATGCCCTGGATCTGTCTGATTGTTTCTTGAAGAGTTTCTTTACTCCATATGCTTCTCCTGGTAGTTTTTATGTGGTATAGTTGCCACAGGGTGCTTTTGTTTACTATTGAACACAGATATAAAAAACAATCTGTAATGAAAACCACAAGAGCCCACAACTCAGAAATGAAGCATATACACTTCCAAGTATATTAATTTTACTGAAAAGTTACATATTTCTCAACTTCAAATGGGCAAACTAACCCGCTGGTAGTGAAAGACTTTTTTCGAGTGTAAGCATTAAGCCTTTTGTCTGTGACAATCTTAAATAGAGAACACTGTTTGCTTATTTTATTCCCACTATCCTAGCCTGGAACTAGGTCTTTGTACATCTTGGTTGGTATATACTTTTGCTATTACAATGTGTATAGCCAATAATTATTTTTGTAACAGCACTGAGTGCCAAGAACCGTTGATGCTTTAAAAGAAACTGATATAGTGAACTTTAGAAAATACAGAATACCTAGCCAGAAAATCTCTCCATTTAACTAAAAGGAACATTAACGTTTATGATTTTCAGTTCTGTCTAAAAGAGTAGAAAACCAGAAAATTCTAAACTGGAAATGCTCTACCATAAACCTGCTTTTCTGTTCAAGATATTTTGCTAGAATCGTGCATAAATGGAATCGAAGCTAGACATCTACTTTTTCCTCCACAATCTCAATTACCAATAGAGAACCAAAGCAAACTTTGGAAATGATATAAATTATTCGTATAGTAATTGAGTTTTTCCAAGTCAATTATGGGCTAAACTAAACAAGCAGACACCCAACAAACATTTGTCCATTCCTCTTTTGATTCGCCAACAGTGAAGACTCAAACTAAGCTCTTTTAAACATGTTTTCCCAATTTTCGGCTCTGAGAAAAACAGATACATTGTAATATCTGAGAGCTTACATTCAGGAGAACATTTCAACAGAAGCCATGAATGTGAGAAATTCTACACTCCAGTCACATCTGTTTGCATGTGGAGAAAGCAGGGCCCAGAGAGATGAAGTTCTTGGCCTGCACCACACACAGCTTGGTAGTGGCAGAGCCAAGACAAGAACTGAAATGGCTTTACCTCCAGGCTCACGATCTTCCCGTGGCGTCATGCTGCCACAGATGTTGCAGCCTTAACTATTTATCCCTCCCATACTATTCCAGTGACTCTCTGGGTTTCTATAAATGCTAATTCATCTGAGGATTTAGTAAGGGGAATAGCTCAATTATATACTGAGGCAGTGTATAATCACGCATCAAGTTAATTGCGATTCTTTCAGAGTCCTGAGTAACAGACCATTGAATGAACCCCCACACTGGCCACTGGTACCTGGTCAGTTTACATTTGACCTGCTTTTTATAGTTGATTATATGGTAAACATTTTTTCCTTTTCTTTTCTAGCTTTGAGGTGTAACTAACAAAAATTATATGTGTTTAAGTCTGCAACTTGATTCTTTGATAACATATACCTTGTGAAGTGAGCTATGTGGTAAGCATTTTTATGCTGGTTTAGGTGAAATTATAATTTACGTAATAATTTAGTTATAAGTAAAGCCAGCATAAAAATGCTTACTATGAAGCTCAATTCACAAGGTATATCAAGAATGCTTAGGAAACATTACTATGAATAAAGCTACTGGAGGTGATAGAATTTCAGCTGAGCTATTTAAAAATCCTAAAAGATGATGCTGTTAAAGGGCTGCACTCAACATGTCAGCAAATTTGGAAAACTCAGCAGTGGTCACAGGACTGGAGAAGGTCAGTTTAAATTTGAACCCCAAAGAAAGGCAATACCAAAGAATAATCAAACTACCACACAACTGCGCTCATTTCACATGCTAGCAAGGTAATTCTCAAAATCTTTCAAGCTAGGCTTCAACAGTATGTGAGCCAAGAACATCCAGATGTACAAGCTAGATTTAGAAAAGGCAGAGGAGCCAGAGAGCAAATTGCCAACATCTGTTGGATCACAGAAAGAGCAAGGAAATTCCAGAAGAACATCTACTTCTACTTCACTGACTATGCTAAAGCCTTTGACTGCATGGATCACAGCAAACTATAGAAATACCAGACCACCTTACCTATCTCCTGAGAAACCTGTATGCAAGTCAAGAAGCAAGAGTTAGAACCAGACATGGAACAATGGACTTGTTCAAAATTGGGAAAGGATTACACAAAGGCTATATATTGTCACTCTTCTTATTTAACTTATATGCAGAGTACATCATGCAAAATGCCAGGCTGGATGAATCACAAGCTGGAATCAAGNTCACTATGCTAAAGCCTTTGACTGCATGGATCACAGCAAACTATAGAAAATTCTTAAAGAGAAGGGAATACCAGACCACTTTACCTATCTCCTGAGAATCCTGTATGCAAGTCAAGAAGCAAGAGTTAGAACCAGATATGGAACAATGGACTTGTTCAAAATTGGGAAAGGATTACACAAAGGCTATATATTGTCACTCTGCTTATTTAACTTATATGCAGAGTACATCATGCAAAATGCCAGGCTGGATGAATCACAAGCTGGAATCAAGATTGCCAGGAGAAATATCAACAACCTCAGATATGCAGATCATACCACTCTAATGGCAGAAAGCAAAGAGGAACTAAAGAGCCTCTTGAAGAGGGTGAAAGAGAAGAGTGAAAAAACTGGCTTAAAACTCAGCATTCAGAAAACTAAGATTGTGTCATCCAGTCCTATCATTTCAAGGCAAACAGATGGGGAAAAGGTGGAAGCAATAATAGATTTTATTTTCTTGGGCTCCAAAATCACTGCAGATGGTGACTGCAGCCACGAAATTAAAAGACTCTTGCTCCTTGGAAGAAAAGCTATTACAAAACCTGCTTCTGCTAAGTTGCTTCAGTCATGTCCGACTCTGTGCGACCCCATAGACAGCAGCCCACCGGGCTCCCCTGTCCCTGGGATTCTCCAGGCAAGAACACTGGAGTGGGTTGCCATTTCCTTCTCCACTGCATGAAAGTGAAAAGTGAAAGTGAAGTCGTTGTCATGTCTGACTCTTAGCAACCCCATGGACTGCAGCCTACCAGGCTGCTCTGTCCAGGGGATTGTCCAGGCAAGAGTACTGGAGTAGGGTGACATTGCCTTCTCCCATGACAAAACCTAGACAGTATATTAAAAAGCAGAGATATCACTTGGCCGACAAAGGCTAAGGCTTTTCCTGTAGTCATGTACGGATGTGAGAGTTGGAGCATAAAGAAGGCTGAGTGCCAAAGAATTGATGCTTTTGAACTGTAGTGCTGGAGAAGACTCTTGAGAGTTCCTTGGACTGCAAGGAGATCAAACCAGTCAATCCTAAAGGAAATCAACCCTGAATATTCATTGGAAGAACTGATACTGAACCTCCAATACTTCGGCCACCTGATGCGAAGAGCCAACTCACTGAAAAAGACCCTGATGCCGGGAAAGACTGCGGGTAGGAGAGCAACAACAGAGGATGAGATGGTTGGATGGTATCACCAACTCAGTGGACATGAGTTTGAACAAATTCCAGGAGATAGGGAAGGACAGGGAAGCCTAGTGTTTCTGTGGTCCAATGGATCACAAAGAGTTGGACTCGACTTAACAAATGATCAAGAGTTTCACAAGGTTCAACCACAAAGAACATACACTGTTAAAAAATATTGATTCTAGAATGGCAGCACAAAGAAGAAAAACATCTTACCAGGCATGTTCTCATGTACAGAAAGAGTCTGTTTATTTTTGCTTTGGAAGCTCAGTTATGCTTGTTTAATGTAACATGTTTATGGTAAGAGAGCAGTTAATATATTAGTACCCATTAAATTCCTGACAGGGAATTGAGTGCAAATAAATGGGACCTTAAGGAGACTTCTAATTCCTGCATTTATGCTTAGTCTGGGAGCCAGAGAAGAGACAAAGCAATGTGCATAAGTATAAATATGCCTGACTCCTAGTGGGGTGATGTTCAGATGCCTTTTTGGCATCAACAAGCCAGTTCAACACATGCAAAGACTTTTGTTTGTAGCATGGAAGCTTCTTTCCTCCAACCCACTTGCACCATGTCTAGTTGTTTCACTAGCTGAGTGGGCAGTTTTCTTAAGCTACTTTATATATTTTTTAAATTTTATTTAATTGGAGGCTAATTACTTTACAATATTGTAGTGGTTTTGTCATACATTGACATGAATCAGCCATGGGTGTACATTGTCTGTATCAGTTGGCTAGGAATTCCATAATATACCACAAACTGGGTGGTTAAATAATAGAAGTTCATTTTCTCGCAGTTCTGAAAGCTGGAAGTCCTAAATCAAGGTGTCAGGAGGGTTGGTTCCTTCTGAAGATTGTGAGGAAAGGATCCATTTCCTGCCTCCCCTAGCTTCAGAGAGCCTGCTGGCAATCTTTGCTGCTGCTGCAAAACTCCAGTCTTTTTCCTTACAGGGCATGGCCATGGGATGATATTCTGGCCAATGAGATGTGAGAAGAAGCACTGAGAGCAGGTTCTGGGCAACATCCTGTTGAAAACGGCTTTCCCTCCTCTTTCTCTGCCTCCCTTCCCTTCAACTGGAATGGGGGCAGAGTATGAGCTTGCTTCAACCTTACAGATGAGGGCAACACCTAGGGCAATACTTTTCAAACTTTGCTTTCTGGATTCCTTTAAACTCTTAAAAATTGAGGACCTCAAAGAGTTGTAACTTATCTATTGATATTAGTGATGTTTAATATGAAATGAAAACATTTAAATACTTATTCTGAAGTAACAATCAATCCATTACATGTTAATGTAAACACAATGTTTAGTGGAAGATAATACATGAAGCAATTCTGTTAAACATGTGGCATTGTTTTACTGACAATTTTGTAAATCTCTGTAAAGTCTGACAATAGAAGACAGCTGGACTCTCATATTCTGTGTTTAATTTAGTGTTGTATCACATGTCATGTAATCTGTGGAATACTTCAGTGCATATACATGAGAAAATGAAAACGACAAAAATGCCTCTTCTAAAAATAAGTTCTTATGAAAATAAGATCACTGATGAAAGATATAGAAGATGATACAATCAGTTGGAAAGATAAATTCATAGACTGGAAGAATATTGTTAAATTGATCAGACTATCCAAGGCAAACTACAGATTCAATGCAATCTCTATCAAAATACCAAAGGTATTTTTCATAGAGCTAGAACAAGTAATTCTAAAATTTGTACAGAAACAAAAAGACTCCTAATAGCCAAGGCAATCTTGAGAAAAAGGAACAGAGTGGAGGGATCATGCTCCTGGACTTCAGACCACACTGTCTACACAAAGCTACGGAAATTAAAACAGCATGCTACTGGCACAAAACCACATGGATCAATGGAACAGAAGAGCCCAGAAATAAACCCACACACTTACGGTTAATTGATCTAAGGCAGAGGAGGCAGGAAAACATATCATCTCTTCAGTAAGTAGTCTTGGTAAAACAGGACAGCTACATGTAAAAGAAAGAAATTAGAACATTTCCTCACACTATATACAAAAATATATTCAAGAGAGATTGAAGACCTAAATGTAAGACCAGAAGCCACAAAACTCTTAGAGGAGAACATAGGCAGAAGACTGACATAAATCATAGCATTATTTATTTTTGTCTCCTAAGGCAAAAGAAAGAAAAGCAAACATGAACAAATGGAACCTAATTAAACTTAAAAGCTTTTGCACAGCAAAGGAGATCAACGAAAATACAACCTACTGAATGGGAGAAAATACTTGCAAATGACATGATCAATAAGGAGCTATATCCAAAACATATAAACAGCTCATACAACTCCCTATCAAAAAAAAAAAAAAAAAAAAAGAGNGAACCTAATTAAACTTAAAAGCTTTTGCACAGCAAAGGAGATCAACGAAAATACAACCTACTGAATGGGAGAAAATACTTGCAAATGACATGATCAATAAGGAGCTATATCCAAAACATATAAACAGCTCATACAACTCCCTATCAAAAAAAAAAAAAAAAAAGAGAGAGATGTGTAAAATAGAGATTTTTAAAAAAATAAGGCATACAGATGACCAATAAGCACATGAAAAGGTATTCAGGATCACTAATTGGAGAAAAGCCAATCAAAACCATGAGATCATCTCACGCCTGTCAGAATGGCCATCATCAAAAAAACCACAAATAACAAATGTTAGCGAGGATGTGGAGAAAAAGGAACCCTAGTACACTGTTCGTGGGAGTGCAAATTCGTGCAGCCACTATGGAAAACAGTGTGAAGGTTTCTCAACTAACTGTAAATAGAAACTACCGGGAAGATCAATCAGGATGGCAAAGTGGGAGGATGTGGAAATCACCTTCCCACACACACTTCAAAAATACATGTGGAACAATTCCCACTGAAAACTAACTAGAAATTGGCCAAGAGACCAAGACTGTAAGAAAGAGCCACAAAATCAAGTACAAAGGGACAAGAAATGACCGGGTTGGAACCTGTGCCCTCGGGAGGGGACTCAGAGGAAAAGAGATTGCTCGGGAGGGGATCCACCATGGTGAGGGAGTAGTTTGAGCCGCATACTGGGCACCCCAGTCTTTGGGCTGAAGCTGTTCTGCTTGACCCAAAACCTGGGTGGCAGTATTAATAATACTGAGTGATGTCTGCTCTGTCTCCCAGGAACCAGGGTGAAGCCCTAGGCCCACCCTAGGAAAAGCATGAGCCCAGATCCCTTGGGGCTAAATGCTGCTGAGTGGATCTTGTTCTTGGCCTGCAAGGATGCCCTGCTGGGGCCTGTAGCCAGGCCAGTGCCTCTACTGGCCTTGGCAAGGTGGCTGGGCAGACTGGCTGCAGGCCTGGGGAGGAGGCTGTGTGGAGTGAGGCTAGGGGCCCACTTTTCCTGCAGCCACAGAGGTTATGCAACCACCACTTCCACTGGCAGACATCCTCTGTGGCCTGGCTGCACTGGTCAAACTGGGTAAGTAGGGCCTCAAACATGGCTTGGAGGCAGAAGAGCTCAGGTTCCCTTTGGTGCTCTGGATGCCCCAGGCCCATGCTCAGCCCGTCTAGCTGGCTGGAGGAGATGGAAGGGTAAGAGGTTTTGGAGCTTCTGGTAGGTGGGAAGATGAGCCCTCTTGACTGGTTGGAATGCTGTGAAACTAACAGGAGGGTGGTAGGAAGCTCAGACGCCACTCAAGAGAAACACGTGCATGTTTGCTTGCTGCTGAGGCAGGGCAGAGAAGCCAGACTAAAAACTGCCAAGGTGGCTGCCTGATTCCCTGTGATCAGCCCTGTGTACACCCCAGCCTGAGCCCAGTGAACTCTAGCCCAATGTAATAAGTCGTACGGAGAAGGCAATGGCACCCCACTCCAGTACTCTTGCCTGGAAAATCCCATGGATGGAGGAGCCTGGTGGGCTCCACACTGAAGCAAGAGCCATCAAGACAAAGAAGAGAGCTGGGCCCTGGGACGCACAGGCAACTCAGACCGAAAGCAGCATCTAAGCAGGGTGATGGCAGCCATTACTGGTGCTCACACAGACAGCACTTCAGAAGCATCTCTGATGGCAGCTGGACCACCACAGGGCATGTACCAACACACGCCAAGTTCACACAGCCCTGCCTGCCCCACAGTGCAGCTCCACCCCAGGGTGGGGTGGTGGACGCTGAGGGAGAGATCAGATGTGAGGGATGACGAGACTCAGACCCGAAGCACTGTCTGAACAGGGCTGAGGAAGCTACTACCGGTGCTTGCGTAGGCAGCACATCAAAAGCAGCCTGGACCATTATCTGAGGCTAGACCACCACAGCCCATACCTTGTCACAAGCTGAGACCCCTCACGGTCCTCATGCTTCAGCACTGCTCCTGCCAGGGCCAAGGGTGCCGGGGCTGGGATGGAGGGGAAGTCACATTTAAAGAGAGTGGAGCCAGCTTGGACCTGACCCTCAGGGCTTCTGCTCCAACAATTTGAGTCCAGGGCCTGGATCTGCCTTTGATAGGTGATGGCCCCTGAGCAGAGGGGCCTCCTTGCCTCACCCCTGGATCTGGCTCAAGTACCCCTCCATCTTCAGCCCCACATCGTACCAAAGTGATAGCTGCCAGCACACCCTGATGTAAGATGTGACTTGTATTCATGTCAAATCCAGCTCTCCTACCAAAGCCACTGGGCACCGGCAGACTGTAACAGGGATGCTTCCACATATAGACACCACTACAAGACTGTAACTGTTAACTGTTTCACCTAAATTCATAGAGACACAGAAAGTTAGGCAAAATGAGAAAACAGAAAACTAGTCTCAACTGAAAAAACAAGAGAAAAATCCCTGAAAACATAATGAAACAGAAACAAACTTACCAGATAGAGTTCAAAGCATTAGTAATAAGAATGCTAACTGAATTAGATGAACACAGCGAGATTTTTAACAAGGAACTAGAAAATATTAAAAACAACCAGTCAGAATCGAAGAATACAATAACTGAAATGAAAAACATACTAGAAGGAACTGACAGCAGAACAAGGGATAAGGAAGAATGCAAAAATGACCTGGAAGATTAGACAGTTTAAAATCTCTCTGGAACATCAAGCATACCAATACTCCTATTACAGGGGTCCCAGAAGGAAAGCAGAGAGAAAAGGGGTAGACAAAGTATTTGAGATTATGGCTAAAATCTTCACAAGCCTGAAAAACTACATTTAAGTACAGGAAGCATAGAGCATCCAGAACAAAATGAATTCAAACAGACCCACACCAAAACATAACAGCTAAAATGGCAGAAGTTAGAGAATTCTAAAGGCAGCAAGNCAAAGTATTTGAGATTATGGCTAAAATCTTCACAAGCCTGAAAAACTACATTTAAGTACAGGAAGCATAGAGCATCCAGAACAAAATGAATTCAAACAGACCCACACCAAAACATAACAGCTAAAATGGCAGAAGTTAGAGAATTCTAAAGGCAGCAAGAAAAAAAAAGTCATGTGCAAGGAGGCTCCCTAAGGTTATCAACTGGTATCTTTACAAAAGCTTTGCAGGTCAGAAGGGAGTGCTGATATATTCAAAGTGCTGAAAGGGAAACATTTCCAACCTAGAACACTCTACCCAGCAATACCATCATTCAGAACTTAGAGAGAGATAAAGAACTTTTCAGACAAACAAAATAACAGTTCATCAATACAAAACCTACCCTAAAAGAAATGTTAATGGTCTTCTCTAAGCAGAAAAGAAATGGCTATAACAAAAAATAAGGATCTAAGGAAAGGAAAAATTCTATTAGGAAAGGCAAAGACATAGTAAGGGCTGAGGATCAAACACTTAAATAAGCTAATATGAAGATTAAAAGACAAAAAAATGTAAAAGTATAACTGCAAAAAATAGTGAAGGGATAAACATGAAGATATAAAATATGACATCACAAAATGTGAAGAAGGGGAACAAAAAACATAGATCTTTTAGAATGTCTTTGAACTTAAAGTAATAGTCTAAAATGAGTAGATATAGTTTTTCAGTTCAGTCACTCAGTTGTGTCCAACTCCTTGTGACCGCATGAATCGCAGCACGCCAGGCCTCCCTGTCCATCACCAACTCCCGGAGTTCACTCAGACTCACACCCATTATGAACCTTGTGGTGACTACAAGTCAATAAACTACAATACTAAACTAGCAAGAAAAGAATACAAGCATATCACTAATGAAAATCAAACTACAGGGAAATAAATGAACAGAGAAGAACTAAAAATAACCAGAGAACAAGCAATGAAATAGTAATAAGTACACACCTGTGAATAATTACTTTAAATGTCAATGGACTAAATGCTCCAGAAGACATGGGGTGGCTGATTGGACAGAAAAACAAAACCTGTCAATATGCTGCATATAAGACATTCATTTCAAAGCCAAAGCGAAACAAAAAAGATATTAAAAAAACCGCAGTAGTAACATTCACATAGACAAAATAACTCTTAAAGTTTGTAATAAAGACAAAGAAGGGCATCATATAATGACAAAGGGATCAATACAAGAAGAGGGTGTTATCCTCAACAAAGATGCATCCAGAACAGGAGCATCTAAATATGTAAAGCAAACACTAACAGACATAAAGGGAGAAACTCACGATACTACAGTAACAGTGAAAGTGAAGGTCGCTCAGCCGTGTCCGACTCTTTGCAACCCCATGGGCTGTTCAGTCCCTGGAATTCTCCAGGCCAGAACACTGGAGTGGGTAGCCTTTCCCTTCTCCAGGGGATCTGCCCAACCCAGGGATCGAACCCAGGCCTCCACTGCAGGCAGAGTCTTTACTAGCTGAGCTACAAGGGAAGCCCACAGTAACAGGAGGGGGCTTTAGTATACCACTTATATTAATGGAGAGATCATCTAGGGGAAGAAAATCAGTCAAGAAGGTCTTAAATAAATGACAAATAATAACTGACATAAATAATGTAAATAAAATATAAATAAAGGACTTAAATAAATGACAAAATAGACTAGTTAGCCTTAGATATCTACAGGAGCTTCCATCTAAAACACAGTAGAATACACATTCTGAAGATGCACTGTGCACTTAAAGGATAGATGACATGCTAGGCCATGAAACTGTTTTAGACAAATTTGATAGCACAGAAATTATATCATGCATTTTTTCAACCAGAATGGTATGAAACTATGTCAGTTACAGAAGGAAAAATAGGAAAGCACAAACACATGGAGACTAACAACATTCTATAAATACTATAAAACCAATGGCTCAGTGATGAAATCAAAGAGGAAATCCAAAACCACCTTGAGACAAACAGAAATAGAGACACAACTTTCCAAAACGTTATCAGTTCAGTTGCTCAGTCGTGTCCAACTCTTTGCAACCCCATGAATCGCAGCCGCAGCACAACAAAAGTATTTCTAGGAGGGAAGTTTACAGAAACATAGGCCTACCTCAAGAAAAAATAAAAACTTCAAATACACAATCTAAATCTACCATCTAACTTTCTATCATCTAATTTCTAAAGAAACTAGAGAAAGAACAAATGAAGCCCAAAGTCAGCAGAAAGAAATACGAACAGAGAGGAAATAAATGGAAACTAAAGAAACAACAGAAAATGATCAGTGAAATTAATAGCTGTTTATTGGAAAAGATAAACAAAACTGACAAACTTTAGCTAGGATCTTCAAGAAGAAAAGAGAGAGGACCCAAATAAAAAAAATAAGAAATGACAGGAAAAACCACCACCAACACCAGAGATACAAAAAATCATAAGAGAATGCCATTCACAGTTATATGCCAACAATTTAAACAACTTAGAAGGAATGTACAAATTTCTAGAAACAATCAACCTTCAAAGACTGAATCAGAAAGACAATTTGAACTGACTGATCACTAGCAGTGAAATTGAATTTGTAATTAAAAAAAAAAAACTCTCAGCAGAAATAGCCCAGAATTCTATAGCTTGACAGTAGACTTGTAACAAAATAGAGCTAATATTCTCAAACTATTCAAAAAAATTGAAGAGGACAGAGACTCTCAAATTCATTCTGTAAGTCCACCATTATCCCAATACTCAAACCAAAAGAAGACAACACCAAAAAAGAGAAAAGAGAAAGAAAATTACAGGCCTATATCTCTGAGAATATAGATGCCAACATCCTCAAAATATTAGTAAACTGATTATATAAATATATATTCATATATATACACACACACAATATACAAAAAGGATTATACATCTTGATTAAGTGGGATTTATTTTAGGGATGCAGGGATGGTTCAATATTCACAAAAAAACAACATTACACACCAAACCAACAAAATAGGATAAAAGTCACATGATTATCTCAACAGATGCAGAGAAAGCATTTGACAAAATTCAATATTCATTCATGATTAAAAAAAAAAACCTCAAAAATCGTGTAAAGGGAACATATCTCAACAAAATAAAGTCCACTTATGACCAATGGACTAATACATCCACAGCTAACATCATACTCAATAGTGAAAAGCTAAAAGTCTTTCCTCTAAAATTAATAGCAAGATAGAAATGCTCATGCTTGCCACATCTATTTAACACAATATTGCTAGTCACAGCAATCAGACAAGAAATAAAAGGCATCTAAATTGGAAAGGAAGAAGCAAAACTGTCACAATTTGTGAATAACATACTGTCTGTCACAAAACAAAAACTGTTAGAACAAAGAAATGAATTCTGTAAAGTTGTAGGATGCTAGAGTAATATACATAAATCTGTTGCTTTTCTATGAACTAATAATTAACTATCAGAAAGAGAAAGCAAAAAAAAACACACCCCAAAACACCCCAAAACTTTTAAAAAATTAAAAAAAAAAAACTAAGGAAAAACTTAACCAAGGAGGTGAGCCATCTATACACTTAAAACTAAAAAACATTGATGAAGGAAACTGATGGTAAAAAGGGAAAGATATCCCATGCTCTTGGACTGGAAGAATCAATATTATCAAAATGGCTATACTATACTATTTTATGCAATCCCTACCTAAATACTGAGGACATTTTTCACAGAACTAGAACACATGATCCTAAAGTTTATATGGAACAACAAAAGACCCCACATTTCAAAGCAATTTGGAGAAAAAAGAACAAAGCTGGAGGTAGGATGTGCCCTGACTTCAGACTATACTACAAAGTTACAATATTCAAAACAGTATGGTACTGACACAAACCCAGACATACAGCTCTATGGAACAGAATAGAGTCCAGAAATAAACCCACACATTTAGAGTCAATAAATCAACAACAAACACAGCAAGAATATACAAAGCAGAAAAATGTCACTTTCATAAGTGGTGCTGAGAAAGCCAGCTGAATAGCTATCTGTACAAGAATAAGCTTAGAGCATTTCCTCACACCAATACAAAAATAAACTTAAAACTGAGTAAAGATCTCAATGTAAGACCTGAAGTTCTAAAATTTCTAGAAGAAAACATAGGCAGAGAACTCTTAGACATAAATTTTAGCAATATGTTTTGTGGTCTCCGAAGGCAAAGGAAATAAGAGCAAAAATGAAACAAATGGAACCCAATTAAACTTAGAAGCTTTTATTCAGCAAATGAAATCTTTGACAAAAATGAACAGCCTGCTGAATGGGAGACAGTACTTGCAAATGATATGACAAATAAGGAGTCAATATCCATACAATTAATTAAAAAAAAAAACAACTTGATTAAAACATAGGAGGAACTCAAAGACGACATTCAGATGGCCAACAGGCACATGAAAAGATTCTCAACTTTACTAAACATGGATATGCAAATCAAAACCACAGTGAGAAATCGCCTCACACCTGTTACAATGGCTGCTGCTGCCGCTGCTGCCGCTGCTGCTAAGTAGCTTCAGTCATGTCAGACTGTGCAACCCCATAGATGGCAACCCACCAGGCTCCCCTGTCCCTGGGTTTCTCCAGGCGAGAACACTGGAGTGAGTTGCCATTTCCTTCTCCAACGCATGAAAGTGAAAAGTGAAAGTGAAGTCACTCACTCATGTTTGACTCTTAGCAACCCCATGGACTGCAGCTTACCAGGTTCCTCCGTCCATGGGATTTTCCAGGCAAGAGTACTGGAGTGGGGTGCCATTGCCTTCTCCGACCTGTTACAATGGCTATCATCAAATTCTGGAAATGGTGTAAAGAAAAAGGAATCCTTCTACACTGTTGGTGAGAATATAAGTTGGTGCAGCCACTATGGAAAACAGTGTAGAAGTTCCTCAAAAATAACTAAAAATACAACTATCATCTGATTTAAGCAATTACACTCCTGGGTATGCATTAAAAAAAAAACAAACTTAAAAACACTCATTCAAAAAGATATATGCATGCCAATGTGCATAGGAGTGTATTTACAATAGCTAAGATACAGAAAAAAACCAAAGTGCTGTTGATTGATGAATGGATTAAGATGTGGTATATACAGACACACAATGGAATATTACTCAGTCACGAAAATGAATGAAATTCTACCATTTGCAACAATGTGTGTAGACCTAGGCTGCTGCAGCCAGCACAGCAGGTAGGCACTGAAAGTGGTTGATGCACAGTTTGGGAAAAAGAAACTAGAGACAGAATTAAAGTTTTAAAGATGGGACCAAGACCTCTTGGTCAAGAGTCCTGTTGCTTGGAACTACATCACTTACATTTAGTGTCTTGGCAAGCAGAAAGCATCTGTTGTGTTACAACGAAGTCAGCCTCCTGTGTCCCTGGTCACGTCTCCCATTTTATTGATTACTTTAAACTATCTTTGTTATTTTCTTGTACAAGGGCTATCACCTAGCTGGAGGTCATAGACCTGCATAAGCTAGGGAAAACATTTTCATGTGTGCACAAGCAGTGCTCTGAACTTGCAATGACCTGGCATTCCAAGGTCCACATTTTGTTTTGCCTTAGCTTAGCAGGGCATGACAACCCCAACTGATCAACCCAATGTACTTTTATTTGGGTTTTATTTGGGCAGTCCACGCTTACTAAGTTATGCTTATTGAAATAAGTCAGAGAAAGACATATACTGTATGCCATTACTTATATGCAGAGTCAGAAAAACACATATATATAGGAAAACAGACTCAGATATAGGGAAGAAATTAGTGGTTATCAATGGGGAGAGGGAGGGACAAGGCAGAAGATAGGGATAGAGGATTGAGAGGTACAAGATACTAAGTACAAAAAAGCTACAAGTATATATTGTACAGCACAAGAAATATAGCCAATATTTTATTATTTTAAATTGAATATATAAACATTTTAATTAGTACATTGTATGCTTGAAAATAATATAATACTGTGTATCAGCTATACCTCATTAAAAATTAATTTTGATATTATAAAGCCTTGAAACTCTCAGGGATGCCCCAAAAGTCCTTGATTAAGACATTGAGAACCACTGCTGGGAACAAGAGAGACTAGGGTCCCAATATAACTGCATGGAACAGAACATGCTAATCTCCATAACCAGACCACCTACCAACATATACCTTCATGTGAATTATAAATAAATCTCCCATTTTCAGTCAGCCACTGTACTACGATCTCCATTTATGCCATTTAACCAACATCCTAAAACAATCATTTGACTGGCAGGGTTGTTTTTCTTAAAACAGTTAAGAATGAAGTGATATTTCTCATACAAAGTGTGAACTAAAAGTGGGATATAAACTGTAGATCTAGAAAGCCTCCACTATCAAAATAAATGCAAGGAAGTGCCTCTCCTTATGGAAGTTAGGAATATTTCCAAGCTTTCAGATCTGAAACGTGCCTCTTTCATCTTGTCTGGTCCACTTTGCTCACTTAGGATACTTACTGGCCCAGTAGGTAAATAGTCCATGAAGAAATGGAAAGTTTTTAGTAGGAAATTGATGTGATCAGAACAATGCTGAGAAAGATCCATCTCAAGTGGATTGGAAGCAGAGGGGCTAGCAATGGGACAGCCAGGCAGATATAAGGTGCCCTAAGAGTCTGCGTGAACTCGGGGAATTGGTGATGGACAGGGAGGCCTGGCGTGGTGTGATTCACGGGGTCGCAAAGAGTCGGACACGACTGAGCGACTGAACTGAACTGAAGACTCTAGGGGAATAATAAGTCAGGATTAAGTCAGTGGAAAAGAAGAGGGGGAGAATGGATTGAAAGTATTCATGCCTGGATCACAGGTCCTACACCGCAACAGAGAACCATGGCACAAAGCACAGGCCAACTCTGCAGATAGAATATTCCTTAGTATGGCTTATTTTCAGAACCCTGCCTGCTGGTCTGGATCATATCAGAACATGCAGGATCCCTTTAAGTTTTTTCCGAAGCTGCCTAAAGCTGATCCCATGTTTCTTTCCCCATAGCCGAATCAGTCCACTCTCCACCTACCTACACCAAGGGATCTGAAACAGGCGACACACTTGGTCACATCTTACCTCATAGGTGGCAACAGTAAAAAGAACTGCCCCTCAGGCTGTCTGCATTATAAGCTCACTGAAAGTCCCTGCCTCCCGGTCCTGAGAAGGGACCAAGGGGGTCATTGCCCCACCTGTGTCCAGGATATCCTTGATGGTTCTTTTAATTTGTCACAGGTCCTCCTTCCTGCAATCTGGAATGAAATATTAGTGTGCTCAGCAGTCGGAAGGATAAAAGTCAGTTGTACAGATCGGTCACAGTCTACCAGGTACATGTTTAAGTGCCTTATATATGTGAAATGTTTAATCCTCACAACCACCATTTAAGACAGGTAGTAGTATTGTCCCCATGGTACAGATAAGGGACCCTAAGCACGGGATATTGAATAACTTGCTGAGACTGTATATCTAGTAACTAAAGGGCTTGGATTTAAACCAGGTCATCTGTCTCCATGGAGAAGGCAATGGCACCCCATGCCAGTACTCTTGCCTGGAAAATTCCATGGACGGAGAAGCCTGGTAGGCTTCAGTCCATGGGGTCACGAAGAGTCAGACACGACTGAGTGAATTCACTTTCACTTTCATGGAGAAGGAAATGGCAACTTACTCCAGTGTTCTTGCCCGGAGAATCCCAGGGACAGGGGTATCTGGTAGGCTTCCATCTATGGGGTCGCACAGAGTCAGACACTACTGAAGCAACTTAGCAGCAGCAGCAGCATCTGTATCCAAAAGCCTGCATGCAGTCTTAACCGTGATATTTGACCATTTCAAATATGGTATCCAGGGATCAAGCCTGGGTTCCAGAGGATAGTTGTTCCCAAGAATGTGAGAAAAAGAAAAGGCAGGGAGGATTTGATATTATATTCACAGCACCTAATACCCAAGCAAACAGAAGTGGAGAAAAAAATCAATTTGATTCTCTTTGTGCCTTTATAGCACATGCCCAAATTCATCAGATCTCCTGTGTCAGAGATAGGATGGAATGGAACACAAGTCTGATGAGTCTGGAGTGCTGGACTATAGGTTTTAAATCCAATCAGGAGCCTCGTTTATAGCCTGCTGAGCATCTGGGGGAAGTACTCCTGGTTCTAGGTTGCTACTGGGCTTCTAACTATGAAACGGAGCAGAACCCTATGGTTCTTTCCCTGACCATGTTTTCCCACCTGCCTTCTGTCTGTGAAAAAAACTTTAGCCAGAGAATAAGTCTAATCAGAGAGGTGAGAAAATGCACAAAGGAAAACAGTCCAACAGGAATAAATATAGTGTAGTCACTATGCACAATTAAGGACCTTTAGTTCCTCAAGGGTTACAGATGATATTCTGAGCCATGTCCTGTGAGCTGTCTTATGGGTTCTGCAACCCCTACCAGATGAAAGCAGTTAACTAACTACACAATGACCAAATCAAAGCCATGACATAAACTACTTCATTTTACGCAATTCTGAGAACTGTCCTCAAAGAAATGGGAACAAACCGACCCTGGAACTGAAAATCAACTGTATTTAACAACAATCAAGGTGATGCTGGTCAGATCACCGATGACCAATTTCAAGATGACTATCTGAGCTGACTGCTATTTCTGCACGTCGCTTCCTCTCTCCATCTATAAAAGCTCTTGCTGACTGACAAAGTGTGAAGGGAGTCAGCTTTTGGGCAGGAGACTGCCCCCTATCCCCATGCTAGCATCTGAAATAAAGCACTTTCCTTTCCACCAATCTTGCCTCTTTATTGACTTTTGAGTGGTGAGCAGCCAGACTCCACTTTCAGTTATAACTTACACACTCAAAAACAAATCTCTCACCAGGGCCAAGCCCTCAGTGTGCTCACAGCCCAACCTGTGTGCTCTGAGGACGCCAGCAAAGCCCTCTACCCTCTCTCCACTGAAGAGCTGCCTGATAGCCAGAGTCTTCAAATCTCTAGGTTTTATCAGTAGATGAAATAATTTGGCACAGTGGGTCAAAGGCCAACCAGGTGTTTTTCTTCCAGAATGATTTTGCATTACTTGCTGAATCCATGTTTATGTCCTTAGCAGTCAGGCCAATTTTCTACTTTTTAAAAATATTGACTCAAATCTTAACACTGATTATCTTTTCCTCCTGCAAGAGGCAAAATCTCCTTCCTGGAGTTTTCATGAAACCCTGACCATACTTTACTTCAGCACTTACTAAATCACACTATTACTGATTGTTTAAAGAGCTGTTTTTCTACCAGATTATGAGCCTCTCTAAGGCAACTGTAACCAAACCAGGTGTATTTTGCTTGACAAACAGCAAGCCAACCCTCTGATACTGAGGTTTGCGAGAGAAGAGAGGGTCTATTTACAAGGCAGTCAAGCGAGGACACAGAACAAATCTCAAAATCAGCCTGCCCCAAGGCAAACTGGCTCGGGGTTCTATGCAGGTGTAACCAGGCTATAGGCCCATACATGTTCTAAGGGCAGAGTTTGAGGTTTTTTGATGTCAAAGGTCATTGAGCTCAAACACTTGTGCATGCCCAGTTGGAAGGTCCGTGTTGCTATAACCCTAATATCCACACATAAAATTAACTCTAAAATAAGCACCATGATTCCAAAAAAGCATCAGTGGGATATGCAGAATAATCACACTTTTAACCAGTACATCTTGATCAAGACACAGCTGACTTCAAGTTCCTAGAAAATAACACAGGCAAACATTTTTTATGTGCCGCTGGGAGGACAGGCAAGTCTTAAAACAACCTTGATTAGTGAAGGCAGGTGAAATGGATTTGACTAATTATCACCCCCAGTTTCACAAAGACTATGCTCCATCTATCTTAGAGGCTCTGTGGCTTTATACATAGTAGGTTCCATGGCTAATGAAAAAAAAAAAGAATAAAAAGTGAGAATGAGAGGCAGATAATGGTGTTCAGACCTTCATATGATTCAAAATATCCTGAGAATAACCCTCCTGTCCCCCAAAATCTCCTTCCTGGCTCTGCTTCTGTATGTGACTTTCTATCATAATTAAGGAGCTTTGAAAACATAAATAGCACTGGGAAAAAATTCCTCAACCCATAGTTAATAATATAAGATGGAAATATTTTTAAAAGGTGATTTGTAGGGTAGAGACTGTGAAAGATTGGGCTGTAATGATGCCCACACAGGTTGTGTCAGGCAGAAGGGAAAAAGCCAGAGATGGTAAATGTCTCAGTAGGTGGAGGAGAAAAGAGTAAGGGGAGGGGATGAGAGAATTTAAGGCAAATGTCCTTACATCATAATTGTCTCTAGAGCTAGTACTCCAGAAAGTAAAAAAAATATATGATTATTCTGCAAATCTCATTGATGCACTTCTGGAATCCCGGTGCTTATTTTAGTGTCAATTTTATGTGGAGATATCAGGGTTATACCAACTAATCTAATTCTCTTGGAAATGTGGCACACAGTGGACCGAACTGTTGAAGTGTATAATTCAGTGCTTTCAAGGCCAAAGCAAATGCTCCTTAATTTTTCTGAATAAATTAACTAATCAATTCACTGGATGAGCCCACATTTCCTTTTCACAGCCAAATTCCAAACAGCATGATGATTCTTCAGTTCCCAGTGGTAGTTTAGCCTGGATTTGGTTATGCTATATGACTTTGTGGCCTAGTGGGCACTTGGAGACCTCCATGACTGCAGGGAGCTGGAAAAACACAGAACATGGAGCTGCTGTGTGCTGGAGATGGGAGGCTCATTTCTGCAGACTCCCTAGCCACCACTTTCCGCCCACTGTCGTTTGCTTCTCCCTGTCCTTGTTGCTTACCTTCAGGGTCATTTACTCTTCCAAAGCCACCTGCTCCTCTTTGCCTTGGAGTCTCTAGGTGCCAGCTCTCTAAGGTTTGACCTCAAGACCTGCCAACTCGGAGCTGGGATGGCATTTCCCATCTGCAGCAAAAGCCATTTCAAAAAGCAGAGAGAGCGAGCCCTGGGCTTCTCACATCTTCCTTGCTGGATGTGTTTGTGGCTGCAAAAACCAATTACTGAAGCTCAGCTGTAAGAAATGAAATGTATTTAGTCACAGGTAAAGTTCATGAACACGCTATTAGCTGCAGAATGTGTGTGGTGGCATCTTTTACAAATGAATGCATGGCCTTGATCCTGCTCCTTTTACAAATAAGCCATCTTTAGAGCGATCCTGATGGCAAAAACAGAAGTGAGTCTATTGTCCTGGCAGCCTCAAAGCTGCTCAGAATAACGAACTATGGCACATAGCACTTTATCTTCATCAGAATTTTCCTCTGCTTGTTTATAGCATCTGAAATGCCCATATTCCCTTGGGATCAAACAGGCTTATAGCCCAGCAGGACAAACTCTTTCCTCCACACTTTCTGGTTTAATATTTGAAGCTGTTGCACCAAAAGAAATTTAATTTAATTTATTTTAATTTTAATTTAATTTAATTTATTGGAAAGAGAGAACGCAGAAAGCAGGTGTGGGCACATACAGCTACCAATCTGACTATCCTAGCACCAGTCCGAAAAATGACTGTATGCTCTCTTTCAACTACCCCAGAATGATGATTTGGGAAACCAAGGACCAAACCATCAGACTTAGTTCCCCTGTTTACCCTAGATACAAACTCTGGTGAAAATGCTTTTTTTTTTTTAATTGAGAAAGCAACATGGTTTGACAATTTGTGTTTCCCAAGAAAAGTTAAACCTTTACTCAATATCAAATGTTACTCTAGGTAAAAAAGAAAAGCTCTTTAAAACAGATCTAAAAAGACCTTGAAGAGGCTTTGAGAAGCCAGCCTTTTCCTTCTTGGTTTGTCTCCCAACAGAAGGGTCGCGGACTTACCAGGCTGAGGGCTGGTTTCCACTGCCAGCTCTCTTATCCATACTGCTGGATGGTACTAGACTAATCCTGCAATAATTTCTAATTGCTTTTAACCCTTTGTTCTTTACTTTCTACTTGGAGCCACTATGGAGTTTTAAAAAAATGTCTGAAGAAGTTTAAACTTGAAAACAGAATGTTACGAAACTTTGCAAATGCTTGCAGAGACCTTCATCCACTCAACTCTTCTCACTTTTGGCCAAGGCCTCAGTGCTTCCTTTGCTGGGTGGGAAACAAAAGCTTGCAGTTGTGTGTTTTCTTGTTCTCCCTCTAGTCTCTTCAAAATTCCATCTCCATAGGAGTAGACTTTCTATGATCTCAGGTGGTGTATAGCCCATCTTTCCCAGGATAATTAGTCAACCTGGATCCTGAAATCCATACTCTCTCCTTTCCCTCTCTGACTCTGCTCCATCACATTGTCTCCTCCCTGGTATCCTCAGTTTCTACTCGTGCCTTGGCTCCCCTTCCAAACTGCCTGCAGACGTGCAAACACCTGTGCCTGGGAAGCTCTCCCAAGCTATGCTGCTACTATAGTTCTGCTTTCCCTACCAAGACTCTTGACCAAATGCCACCCAGTCTCCACTTCCTGTAACAGTAATGTGAATAACAAGAAATGATGTTATGGAACCAGGTTCATTTTGCCTGATGTACAGCAGGCTAAAATGCTAAGATACCAAGCTCTGCGGCAGAGGGGGTTTATTCATAAGGCAAGCCAAGCAAGGAGATGGGAGACGGTCTCAGCTCTGTCTCCTAGAAATCAAGCGGCATGGGACACTTATGGGATTAGAAAATAAAGAATCGGGGTGGTCTGGGCTGTGCGAAAGGTGGTTAGGAAAATGCGCATTCGCCATTGTTGTGCACAGGCTTACCTAAGCTACAAGCCTCTGCATGTTTAAAAGGAAAATAAATACATAAAGGCACCTTTTAGCACGATCTGAGGGTGGAGTTTTTGGCTCTCTAAAATCCAAAGATCACTGAGCATACACTCACACATGCCCAGCTGAAGGGTCAGTGGTCTTATCCAGTCTTACCCAGTTCAGTTGGAACCAGACACAACTGACTCCAAGTTCCTGGAAAACAACTCAGGCAAATATCTTATTGATTAGTCTACTTTTTAAAAAAATTTTTATTTTTTAGTTTGTTTTGCTTTACAATACTGTATTCGTTTTGCTATACATTGACATGAATCAGCCACGAGTGTACATGAGCTCCCAATCGTAAACCCCCCTCCCTCTTCCTGCCCCATACCATCTCTCTGGATCATCCCCATGAACCAGTCCCAAGCATCCTGCATCCTGCATCAAACCTAGACTGGCGATTTGTTTCACTTATGATATCATACATGTTACAATGCCACTCTCCCAAATCATCCCACCCTCTCCCTCTCCCACAGAGTCCAAAAGGCTGTTCTATACATCTGTGTCTCTTTTGCTGTCTCGTGTACAGGTTTATCATTGCCATCTTTCTAAATTCCATATATATGTGTTAGTATACTATATTGGTGTTTTTCTTTCTGGATTACCTGGAGGACATGCAAGTCTACTGTGGATGACACTGATTAGTAAAAGCAGGTGAAATGGATTTGACGAATGACTACTCATAGTTTCAATGATAAATAGCATTTGAATGCCTGCTCTGTGCCTATTTGGAAAAGGCAATGGCACCCCACTCCAGTACTCTTGCCTGGAAAATCCCATGGATGGAGGAGCCTAGTAGGCTGCAGTCCATGGGGTCACTAAGAGTCGGACACGACTAGCAACTTTACTTACTTACTTTCTGTGCCTATACTGTCTTAGGCAATGTATATACATTATCCGTTAGCCTCACAAAGACAAGAGTTAGCTGCTATTTTTATCATTATTATCTCCATTCTAAAGATGGAGACAGGAGGCATAAAGGAATTAAACAACTTGCAAAAGATCACACAGCAAGCCTGGAGACTCAGTTGAAGTCAGGTGGTCTGCTCTCAGGACCCTCAGTTTCCACCACTATCTTGTACTTTTTTGTTCTGCAGTCAGGCCTCCCAACATTCCAAATCGATATGCAGGAAGAGCACTGATCTCGTAAGAGTGGAACCCACGGACATTATCAATTTCTCATTTTCATCAAACTTTCTGCAGTATCTGACGTGGTTCATCTTCTGTTCCCATCTTCTTTTTGACCCTCTTCTCTCATTTGGCTTTCAAAGCACCATATTATTTAGTTCTTATCCACTCCCTCTGACCTTTCTTTATTCTCTTCACTAGCTCCATTTTCTGCTCTTAATAATTATGAACATGCCAAGTTTTAGTCATTGAGACTTTGCCACTATCAATAGAAAGTCTCTCACCTCATGTCTTCGACTGTGTTAGCTGCCAATGAATCTTAGTTCTATAGCTTCAGTCTCATCATTCCTTCTGGCACCAGGCTTGAATTTCCAACTGAATGGGGAACATTTCCTCTAGATTGTATCACCTCTATTTTAAATGCAGTATGTTAATATAAATGAATCATATTTTCTCCAAGTTGCTGGAGCATTGTTCTTCTCTGCTCTCCATCTCTGCTTTTGTTCAAATGGTGCTATTACTTGTCTAGTCACTGGGCTTAAAAATGTGGATGTCATCTCTGAAGGCTCCCTTCTTGTCACCATTTAGCATTATCTACTCAAAATTAAGTCTTTTCTTACTTTCATGATAAACACAACTTTATCTTCTATTCCATTCTCTTTCCAATGTTAGCACCCTAGAGGATGTCCTTATTAGCTAATGTTTATCCGACAGTTCGGAGAAGGTGATGGCACCCATTCCAGTACTCTTGCCTGGAAAATCCCATGGGCGGAGGAGCCTGGTGGGCTGCAGTCCATGGGGTCGCTAAGAGTCAGACACGACTTCACTTTCACTTTTCACTTTCATGCATTGGAGAAGGAAATGGCAACCCACTCCAGTGTTGTTGCCTGGAGAATCCCAGGGATGGGGGAGCCTGGTGGGCTGCCGTCTATGGGGTTGCACAGAGTTGGACACGACTGAGGTGACTTAGCAGAAGTAGCAGCATCCTACAGTTTAAGACAGTCTTTGACCTTCTTGCCTCTCTTGCAGACCCCAATCCATATGGCTGGCTGCCAAAATGTCATCAACCCAAAACACTACTTCCATCACATTATAACCCGGTTCGTAAATCTAAAGAGGGTTCCTATGAGAAAAACCCAAACTCATTAGCCTGGCATTTAATGCCCTCTTGCTGCTGCTGTTGCTAAGTTGCTTCAGTCATGTCCGACTCTCTGCAACCCCATAGAAGGCAGCCCACCAGGCTCCTCCGTCCCTGGGATTCTCCAGGCAAGAATACTGGAGTGGGGTGCCATTTCCTTCTCCAGTGCCCTCTATAATTTGACCATAATCGGCCTTTCCCATTTTCTGTCCTCTACTCCAAGTCAGTTCTGCTTCTATCCAAACATTTTCAGCTCACACTTGTGTCCACATCATGGCTCTCCTTTCCTGTGGTGATGCCCTTGCTCTTCACAGACTACTCCCCTTTCAGGATTCAGCTTTGGTTCTTGTTTCTTCAATCAATATGCTATGACTACATTCTCCTAGAAATGATCTCCTTCCTCTGAATTCTACAGTAATGATCATCTATATTATCAATTTAGAACTAAGCATTTCCTGTCTATATTTTCATGGGATATGATCTCCTTGCCAAAATTTTTTTTTTTTTTTTTTTAACACATTGTGCAGGTGTTAGAATCTAGGTACTAAAATAGGTATTTTAAAGTCATATTTTAATAATATATTGAGAATTAGGTATTTTCTCTGGGCTTTACAGATAAAGCAATTGAGTCTCTGAGAAGTTAAGTAAATTGCCTAAGGAAGGTGCTAACATGAATCTAAGCAGAGATTTTAACCAGGGAATAGGACTCTGAGGCCCATTCTCTTTCTGTTGCAACATACTATGTCCTTCCAGCTGCCTGGAGTGCAATGACCCAATTTTATATCTTTTTGTATATTTCATGGTACCCAGCAAAAGTATTGAATATACTGCTCAAAAATTTTGCTGTTTGAAAGATGTGCTGCCAAAAAATAAAAATTACTTGACATAAAAAGCATTGATCCTCCATAGAAGCCCCACTGTCAACATGGGGAAGAAGGAGCCTGGATCTGTCATAGCAGCCTCATTGTCAGTGGGGAAGGCTGCAGCCACAGTGGATTCTATTAACTTTGTGGGCATGAACACACAGAGGTAGGGCTAAAACCTGAGCCAGTTACCAGCAATCCACTGTGGGCCCAGGGAGGCAGCTCTGCTGGGTTTTCCCTCTGGCAGATTTTGGGACCAGGACTTTGTACATGTTCCTGAGTCAGTGAGTTCAGGAGATGCAGCACCCGTGGATTTATGTGCTGGTGGCTTTATGAGCATGCATGACTTTGAATCACACCAAATCAGCTAAGCTGCTACTGAATTCATGACCCACAGAAATAATGAAATAATTAATATTTGCTGTTTCAAGCTGGGGGAAAAAAAAAACAACCCTCCATGCAAACAAAAATCCAGGACTGGGCAATTCTACCAAACATTAAAAAAAAAAATACTTTCAATCTCTCAAAATAGATTAAAAAGGAAGGAACACTCTCAAAGTCATTGTAGGAAGCTACCAAACCCTGATAACAAAACCAGACAAAGATACTACCAAAAAAGAAAATTACAGGTCCATATCACTAAATATTTTTTGAAAAGTAAGATTATAGCTTCCAGTCCCATTATTTCATGGCAAATAGAAAGGGGAAAATGTGGAACTAGTGACAGATTTCCTTTTTGGGGGCCCTAAAATCACTGCAGATGGTGACTGCTGCTGCTGCTGCTAAGTCACTTCAGTCATGTCCGACTCTGTGCGACCCCAGAGACGGCAGCCCACCGTCCCTGGGATTCTCCAGGCAAAAACACTGGAGTGGGTTGCCATTTCCTTCTCCAATGCATGAAAGTGAAGAGTGAAAGTGAAGTCGCTCAGTCGTTTCCAACTCTTAGCGACCCCATGGACTGCAGCCTATCAGGCTCCTCCGCCCATGGGATTTTCCAGGCAAGAGTACTGGAGTGGGGTGCCATCGTCTTCTCCAGCAGATGGTGACTAGAGCCATGAAATCAAAAGATAATTACTTCTTGGCAGGAAAGCTATGACAAACCTAGACAGTATGTTGAAAAGCAGAAACATTACTCTGCCAACAAAGGTCATAGTCAAGGCTATGGTCTTCTCAGTGGTCATGTATGGTTGTGAGAGCTGGAACATAAAGAAGGAAGAATGTCAAAGAATTGATGCCTTTGAACTGCAGTGTTGGAGAAGACTCCTGAAAGTCCCTTGGACAGCAAGAAGATTAAACCAGTCAATCTTAAGGGAAATCAACCCTGAACACTCATTGGAGGAACTGATGCTGAAGCCGAAGCTCCAGTATTTTGGTTATCTGATGCAAATAGCCAGCTGAACTGGAAAAGTCCCTGATGCTGGGAAAAACTGAGGGCAGAAGGAGAAGAGGGTATCAGGGGATGAGATAGCTGGATTGGACCATTGATGCAGTGGACATGAACTTGGGCAAACTTTGGGAGATGCTGAGGGACAGCGAGGCTTAGGATGCTGCAGTCCATGGGGGTCGCAAAGAGTCAGACATGACTGGGCAACTGACAACAACATCACTGATGAATGTAGATGCAAAAATTATCAACAAAATATTAGTAAACTAAATTTAACAACACATAAAAAGGATCATATGCCATGATGAAGTTAGATTTACTCCAGGGTCACAGGATGGTTCAACATATGCAAATCTGTGTGATATACCAGATCAGCAAAAGACAAAAGCCATGTGATCATTTCAGCAGAAAGCAGAAAAAGCATTTGATAAAATTCAACATCCATTCATGATAAAAATTCTTACCAAAGTGAGAGAAGAGGAAACAGATCTCAACAGAATAAAAGTACTTAGGACAAATCACAGCCAACATAATACTCAGTGGTGAAAAGCTGAGAGCCTTTTCACTAAAAATCTAGAACAAGACAAGGATGGCATTTCACCACCTCTGTTTAACAAAGCATGAGAAGTCCAAGCCATAGTAATCAGACAAGAAAAAAAAGTATCCAAATTGGGAGGGAAGAGGTAAAATTTTCATTATATGAGATGATCAGTACTCTATGTAGAAAACCCTGAAGACTCCACACACAGAAAATTATTAGAACTGATAAGTAAGTTCAGCATGGTAGCAAGATACAAGATTAACATACAGAAATTTGTAGAATTTCTCTATACTAACAATGAGATACTCAGAAAGAGAACGTAAAAAAAAAAAAACCTTTTAAAATCACATTAAAAAAATAAGATACTAGGAATAAACCTAACCAATGAGGTGAAAGACTTACATGCTGAGAACTATAAAACACTGATAAAGGAAACGGAAGGTTATTTAAGGAAATGGAAATATATCCCATGCTCTTGGATTAGAAGATTTAATATAGTTAAAATTGACATACTACCCAAAGCAATCTACAGATTTAATGTGGTTCCTATCAAATTACCATGACATTTTCCAGACAACTAGAATATATAATCCTAAAGTTTATATAGAACCACAAAAGCCCCAGAACTGCCAAAGCAATCCTGAGGAAAAAGAGCAAAGCTAGAGGCATCATCCTTCCAGACTTCAAACAATACTATAAAGCTACAGTAATCCAAACAGCATGGTATCGGCACAAAAACAGACATGTAGATCAATGGGCCAGAATAGAGAGCCCAGAAATAAACCCACACGTCTGTAGCTAAAGGAGGCAAGAATATACAATGGGGAAATGACAATCTCTTGAGCAAGTGGTGTTGGGAAAGCTGAACAGCCAAATGTGTTAGAACACACCCTCACATCATACATAAAAATAAACTCAAAATGGTTTAAAGACTTAACTATAAGACACAACACCATAAAACTTCTACAAGAGAACATAGGCAAAACATTCTCTGATATAAATTGTAGCAATGTTTTCTTATGTCAGTCTCCCAAGGCAATAGAAATAAAAGAAAAAATAAACAAATGGGAATTAATCAAAACTTACAAGTTTTTGCACAGCAAAGGAAACCATAAACAAATGAAAGTACCACCAATGGACTCACAGAAAATATTTGCAAATGATGTGACCAACACAGGAATAATTTCCAAAATATACAAACAGCTCATACAACTAAATAACAAAAAAATAAACAGCCCAGTCAAAAAATGGGCAGAAGACCTAAACAGACATTTCTCCAAAGAAGACATATAGATGGCCAATAGGCACATAAAAAGATGCTCAACATAGTAATTATTAAAGAAATGCAAATCAGTGCTACAATCATACACCACCTCACATCTGTCAGAATGGTCATCTCAAAATGTCTATAAATAATAAATGTTGGAGAGGGTGTGGAGAAAAGGAAAAGGGAGCTCTCCTACATTGTTGGTGGAAATTTAAATTGGTGCAATTGCTTTGGTGCAAGCACTTTGGAAAACAGTGTGGAGGTTCCTTAAAAAACTAAAAATGGGATTACTACATGACCCAGCAATCTGACTTCTGGGCATATATCCAGAAAAGACAGAAGATCTAGTTTGAAAAGACACAAGCACCCTCAATGTTCATGAGCGTGTTATTTACAATAGCCCAGACATGGAAGTAACCTACGTATCTATCAGCAGAGGAATGGATAAAGAAAATGTGGTACATATATATAATGGAATTCTATGCAACCATAAAAAAGAATAAAAGAATGCCATTTGTAGCAACATGGATGGAGCTAGAGATTATCATACTAAGTGAAGGACACAAAGACAAACATTATATGGTTTCACTTATACATGGAATCTAAAAAAATAGTGCAAATGAACTTATTTACAAAAGAGAAACAGGATCACAGGCACAGTACAGAAATTAGTAGCTACCAAAGGGGAAAGCAAGAGAAGGATAAATTGAGAGTGGGGAATTAACAGATGCACACTACCACATACAAAATAAAGAACAAAAATTCATCCTATGGAATTATGTACAATATTTTGTAATAAACTAAATGAAATAGAATTTTAAAATGAAGAAAATAGATATATACATAAATATGTATAGCCAAATCACTTTGCTGTACACCTGAAACTAACTTAACTTTGTAAATTAACTATGCTACAATTTAAAAAATGATTATCAGTTAACTTATCGAAAATTGATTGATACCTTTATTTTTGATGTTGAATAATCTATCCCAAAACAAGTTATATTTTTCTATTAGTTCAAAAAATTTTACTTGCTTCTCTTACAGGATTTTTAAGTTTTACTTATAGAGATTTTATATATTGTTAATGTCACTTCTAATTATTTACAGCTATCATTTTTGTGTTTAATTTTAATTTTGAATTTAAAGTATAAATGAGATCTTTACTTCCATTATATTTTCTACCTAGTTCTTGTTTATAATCTGAAGACTATTAATTTCTGTATATTAATTTTATGGTCAGAAATCTTATTGAAATCCTCATTGTTTGTAGGCAATTTCAGTTTATTCTCTTATATATGTCAGGTATAAATTATATCATGTATATTTAGTTTAATCCCTTACTGCCTAGTTTATATATATATATATGATTTATTTTTCATCTCTAATTTTCTAATATATGCAAAAAATTTAAATTATAGTGATGATAATGAAAACATTTGTTTTATCTCTAAATTTAATGAGGATGATTTTAGCATTTCTGATGGCCTAATGATAGACATATTTTAACTAGTTAAGGAAACAGCCATCTATTTCTAGTTGATTAAGATTCTTCAGCATCACAAATGGACTTTGAAACTTAACAAATGCATTTCCAGAAAGGCTAGAGGTGTTTATATAATTTAGCCACTCTTAGATCTATTATTCGGAGAAGGCAATGGCACCCCACTCCAGTACTCTTGCCTGGAAAATCCCACGGGTGGAGGATCCTGGTAGGCTGCAGGCCATGGGGTTGCGAAGAGTTGGACACAACTGAGCGACTTCACTTTCACTTCTCACTTTCATGCATTGGAGAAGGAAATGGCAACCCACTTCAGTGTTCCTGCCTGGAGAATCCCAGGGACAGGGGAGACTGGTGGGCTGCAGTCTCTGGGGTCACACAGAGTCGGACACGACTGAAGCGACTCAGCAGCAGCAGCAGCAGATCTATTACTATGGGGCTTCCCAGGTGGCACTAGTGGTAAAGAACCCACCTTCCAATGCAAGAGACATAAGAGACACCAGTTCCATCCCTGGGCCAGGAAGATCCCCTGGCAACCCACTCCAGTATTCTTGCCTGGAGAATCCCATGGACAGAGGAGCCTGGTGGGCTACAGTCCACAGAACTGCAAAGAGCTGGACACAACTGAGCGACTTAGCATGCACACACGTGGATCTATTACAATAGCAAATTACTTAAATAGCTTTCCTAATATTGAAAATTCCTACATTACTGGAAAAATCTTAGTATTCATTTTCTTATAAAATGGTGATTAGATCTGCTGCTATTTTATTTGAAAGTATTTTACATTGATAATCATAGGAGAGATTGCCTTATAAAATTTTTATTTTTGGAAATTTTTGTTACATATTGCTATTAATCTCTGCCTCATAAAAGAAACCACTAAAGTTTTTCTTTTCCTGTACTATAGAATTGTTTTGTCAAAATTTATTAGCAATCCATCACAAAACCATTTGATTTTGGTCTTTTTGGGAGTAAGGTAGGGATGGCTCTTTGAAAATTTTTTCTATTTCTTCTATTTAATTGATGTGTTTATATATTTTATCTGTACCTGAATTTGTTTTGATATAAAACATATTTACTTAGCAAAGTATTTGCTTTCTTTGGATTTTTTAATTTAGTTGACTGCAATTAATACTGTGTTTTATGATGCCTGTAACTATTTCTGTAAATATAATTCCTTCCCACTTATTCCATACTGTCTGTATTTGTGCTTCCTCCTATTTTTGATTACATTTGTTATGAGCCTACCTACTTTATAGTTCCCCAAACTGGATTTTGTATTTGTATTATTGTTTGTTTAACTTACTACTTTCATCTTTATTGTTCTGTTCTGCTTTCCTTTGATTTATCTTGTTGCTCCTTTTCTAAATTCTTCTGTTGAATATTTAGTGGATTTGTTTTTATTCTACTTTTATTAATAACTACTGAAGTCCTTGTATTTTCTTCTGAGTGCTGCTTTATCCAATCACATGAAGTCTGACATTTAGTACTTTTTATTATTTTTTTCCCCAGATACCATAAAACATATTTTGGAGTTTCACTTTTCCCAAGAGTTGGTTAAGAGAAAGTGTTGGAATTTCCATGTAGTTTTCTGGTTTTTCTGTTTGTTCCAAGTTTTAACACATTACAGTCAGTGATTTCTAAAATCTTTAGAACATAAAAAGGGTGTTTTTGTGTGTGTGACTTAATAAATCTTTATGACCATAATACAGATTCTTAAAAAGTAGAAATGCTCTGTTTCCTAAATACAGCATTTGATATCCATTTTTATTGCTTTATTCACTGTTCAGTCATTGCCTGAGAGAAATACATTAAAGTTTTCTCTTATTAATATATTTCGACCTTTATCTTCTTTAACTCCAGAAGTCTATGATTTATGAATATTGCTGTGAAGTTACTTGCTTCATAGATTTCACACATATTACAATCCTAGTATGTACCTTTAATATTATAAATACCTGTCTGGTTTGTGTCTTGTTTATTGCTTTTGGTTAGAATGATATCTTTTCTGATATTGAGATTGTGACCTCTGCTTTTCTTTTGTTTGCTCCCCTCTGGTGCCCAAAACTCTTCTTTCATTTGCAATCCATCTGCTTTTTTTTTTTTAACGAAGTATCTCTTGAATCATCAGCATCGAGATAGGTTTAGCAACTCCAATTAAAAAAAAAAAATCTGAGTTATTTACAAAGATTCATCTGTAAGAATAATCATTAAATGAGGAGGTTAAGTAAATTATTCCATGCTCAAAATATGTAATAACATATTACATCTGATAGACTGAGTGCCTGAAGAACTATGGATGGAGGTTCCTGACATTGTACAGGAGGCAGTGATCAAGATCATTCCCAAGAAAAAGAAATTCAAAAAGGCAAAATGGTTGTCTGAGGAGGTCTTACAAAAATAGCTGAGAAAAGAAGAGAAGCAAAAGGCAAAGAAGAAAAGGAAAAACATATCCATCTGAATGCAGAGTTCCAAAGAATAGCAAGGAGAGATAAGAAAACCTTCCTAAGTGATCAAAGAAATAGAGGAAAACAATAGAATGGGAAAGACCAGAGATTTTTTTCAAGAAAATTAGAGATACTAAGGGAACATTTAACACAAAGATGGGCACAATAAAAGACAGAAATGGTATGTATTTAGAAGCAGAAGATATTAAGAAGAGGTGGCAAGAATACACAGAACTACACAAAAAAGATCTTACTGACCCAGATAACCACAATGATGTGATCACTCACCTAGAGC
>SJYA01000393.1:196909-248817 GCA_006410615.1 Neotragus moschatus | reverse complement strand
TGTGATCACTCACCTAGAGCCAGACATCTTGGAGCGTGAAGTCAAGTGGGCCTTAGGAAGCATCACTACAAACAAAGCTAATGGAAGTGATGGAATTCCAGTGGAGCTATTTCAAATCCTAAAAGCTGATGCTGTGAAAGTGCTATACTCAATATGCCAGCAAATTTGGAAAACTGGGCAGTGGCCACAGGACTGGAAAAGGTCAGTTTTCTTTCCAATCTCAAAGAAAGGCAATGCCAAAAAATATTCAAACTACCACACAATTGCACTCATCTCACATGCTAGTAAAGTAATGCTCAAAATTCTCCAAGCTAGGCTTCAACAGTACGTGAACCGAGAACTTCCAGATATTTAAGCTGGATTTAGAAAAGGCAGAGGAACCAGAGATCAAATTGTCAACATCCTTTGGATCATCAAAAAAGCAAGAGAGTTCCAGAAAAATATCTACTTTTTCTTTATTGACTATGCCAAAGCCTTTGACATGTGGATCACAACAATCTGTGGAAAATTCTTCAAGAGATGGGAATGCCAGACCACTTTACCTGTCTCCTGAGAAATCTGTATGCAGGTCAAGAAGCAACAGTTAGAACTGGACATGAAACAACAGACTGGTTCCAAACTGGGAAAGGAGTATGTCAAGGCTGTATATCGTCACCTTGTTTATTTAACTTCTATGCAGAGTACATCATGTGAAATGCTGGGCTGGATGAAGCACAAAGTGGAATCAAGACTGCAGGGAGAAATATCAATAACCTCAGATACGCAGATGACACCATCATTATGGCAGAAAGTGAAGAGGAACTAAAGAGCCTCTTTGATGAAAGTGAAAGAGGAGAGTGAAAAAGCTTGCGTAAAGCTCAGCATTTAAGAAACCGAGATCATGGCATCCAGTCCCATCACTTCATGACAAATAGATGAGGAAACAACGGAAAGTCATGTATGGTGTGAGAGTTAGACCATAAAGAAAGCTGAGTGCTGAAGAACTGATGCTTTTGAATTGTGGTATTGGAGAAGACTCTTGAGAGTCACCTGGATTGCAAGGAGATCCAACCAGTCCATCCTAAAGGAAATCAGTCCTGAATATTCATTGAAAGGACTGATGCTAAAGCTGAAACTCCAAATACTTTGGCCACCTGACGTGAAGAACTGACTCTTGGAAAAGACCCCGATACTGGGAAAGATTGAAAGCAGGAGAAGAAGAGGACCACAGAGGATGAGATGGTTGGATGGCATCACCAACTTGATGGACATGAGTTTGAGCAAGGTCTGGGAGTTGGTGATGGACAGAGAAACCTGGCATGCTGCAGTCCATGGGGTCACAAAGGACTGGACACAACTGAGTGACTGAACTGAACTATATATTAAAATCATATTGAATAAAAATACTAATTGACTTAATAATACGTTTACAATATATATTCTATGCTTTATATTTTCTGATAAAATAAATTACCAAATAGATTGTGTAGTCTGATCTTAACATAAATATTAATCCCCATGTTTCTTTAATCATTCCTATATATCTATATATATATAGTTATATGAAGACTGGACAATGTGTATAAAATATTAAGTTATTATATCTAGGTAGTAGTAGTAATAGGTTTAATGTTCTTCTTTGTGCTTTTCTATATTTTCTGATTATTTACATTTTATTTTATAATCTCTACATGATTATTTTTTCTAAAAATGAAAAAATTTAAAGTCCACTGTCTAATAATTTGACACTAAATAGTTTAGTGTCAAGTTTTCTTCTTTAACTTTCCTCTTTGTACTTTTCTATATTTTCTTATTATTTACATTATATTTTTTAATCTCTAAATTTATGATTATTTTTTCTAAAAATGAAAAAATTTTAAGTCCATTGTCTAATAATTTGACACTAAAATCCTGGCAACAGTTAATGATAGGTCTCCTTATTACCTGTCTTATACCCCCAGCATTCTGAGTAGAGTTCTGGAAAGTGTTTGGTTTTACATTAGTAGAGTCCTTAAGACTTTGGAAAGGAAACTCAATCACTGTTCTGTCTCTGTCTCTCTCTCTCCCTCCAGGCTTCCCTCTGCCTAACCGGAACAGGGAGGGCTGCCTTATTCCTGGGGTTCCTTCCCTCTGGCCTCAAAGCCCAGGGCATGTAGATTTCTTTTACCTAGAATTTCTGTAGCTGCTAAGAATTCCTCACAGAATAGCTCTTGGAGGAACAGGGCGTTCTTTTTCTTCCTTTCATTCACTCCCTAGTCTTTGTTTACTTGGGAGACAGGAACATTCCTTTGACTAAAAACCTGTCAATTTTGCTTTTCAGCTCCTTCAATAGGTAATTTAACTGTCTCATTAGTGTTTTTCGTGTGGATTTTACTAGGATCCCTTCTGAGTTGTTGTTGTCCTTTTACCAGTTGATGCGGAGACACAAGCTGTCATTATAAAGCCTCTTAAGAAATTAAAACCATTTCTCTGAAACAATCTCCATAACAAACTCCCAGGATTTGTGTTTTGCATCTCAGGCAGAACTTCTCTATGATTAAACCCTTCATTTGTCAGCTTCTGAGGCTGAAATGGAGTTTCCTGAAGCTTCGGTTATATCTCCAGTTTGAAGAGGGGTGCCATGAAAGCACTTGCAGGGTATGGTTTTTGTTTTTTAGTTTGATTTTAGCGTCTTCCTTTTTTTCTTTTCTTAAAGATGTGGCTATTTCCACAATGGTTTGGGCAATTACATAGTCACTGAAGGAGAAGAATAGTCTAAGAACAAAACTAGGCAAAACAAAATGCAGTCTCTCAAACCATTAATTTCAACTTCTCGCAGTATAATTTGGGGCTGAGGTGATATTCAGAGTAAAAACCTATAATTTTGTTGTAAGTGTATTATACTCCTTTCTCTTGTTAAATTTCTATATTCTATTTCTCAGTGAGTTCTTAAGGCAAGTACTATATTGATTAGGTTTTTGTATCAAATCTACTGCTAGACTGAGATAAAGCGGACCTAGCTGATAAAACCTTTTTATCGCATAACCAGAGTCAATCTTAGGAAAAAATGTCAAGTAGGCACAAAATGTCACTGTCTCCCCTCTTATTTTGGTCCTTACCAGGGGTCCTCAGCAATAAACTCCAAGTGTCTGTGTTGACATGGATGACCCCTAAAGAAAACACTGCCCACAGGCTGCGTTTGCCTGGCAGATACATATTTTATGAGGCCTACACAGAGTTAACAATTGCAAAATGTCATAAAAATTCAAGTATCAGAATTTCTCAGAAAACTAAAACATTTGGCCCACAGAACCTAGAGTCTTGCAGAATAGCAGCTCACTTTTCTTTTTCATTTTCAAAATTTTTATATATTTGGACAAACAAAAGTTTCATATATTTAGGCTATACCGTGTGATGCTTTCATAGAATAATACATTGTAAAATGATTATCAAAATGGAGCCAGCGCAGGGACAGCAGCCACCACCGGCGCTGCCTTCCCAACGAGAAATGAAACTAACAAATCCATCATCTCTTACATATATGTTTTTTGTGTTTGTGTGTGTCTGGCAAGAACATTTGAGATCTATTTTATTTTTTCTCAATATAAGCATTTATCTATAAAACTTTCCTCTTGGAACTGTATTTGTTGCATCTCATAAGTTTTGCATGTTGTGTTGCCATTGTTCTTTGTCCAGAGATATTTTTTGTCATTTTCAGCATCTTTGACTCACTCTTCAGAGGCATGTTGTTCAACCTACACATGTTTGTGGATTTCCCGTGTTTTCTCCTGTTATTGATTTCCAGGTTCAGGCCATTGTGGTCCCTTGGGCTGCAAGGATAGCAAACCAGTCAGTCCTAAAGGAAATCAACCCTGAATATTCATTGGAAGGACTAATGTTGAAGCTCAAGCTTTAAAACTTTGCCTATCTGATGTGAAGAGCCGACTCACTACAACAGACCCAGATGCTGGGAAAGACTGAAGGCACAAGGAGAAGGGGGCAGCAGAGGATGAGATGGCTATATAGCATCACTGATTCAGTGGCCATTAATTTGAGCAAACTCCAGGAGACAGCGGAGGACAGAAGAGCCTGGCGTGCTGTAGTCCATGGGGTTGCAAAGAGTCGGGCATGACACAGTAATGGAACAGCAGCAACTATTGTGATGGGAAAAGAGACATAATATGATTTTAATCAATTTTATTAAATGTGTTAACTTGTTTTGTATCCTTACATACTATTTACCTTGGAGAATGTTTCATGTGCACTTGAGAAGAAAGTGTATTCTGCCCCCAGCCTGTAAGGTGTGTGCTGAGAAACCTGCTGATAGACTCATGGGGGGTTCTCTTGTATGTGATGAGCTTCTTTTCTCTTACATCTTTATTTTTCATAGTTTTATAGTAAAGTGCCTCCGTGAAGTCTTCAGGTTGAACCTGATTAGAGACTTTTGAGCTTCATACAGCTGGATATCGATTTCATTTCCCAGATTTGGGAAGTTTTCAGCCATTATTTCCTTAAATAAGCTTGCAAACTGTTTCTCTCTGTGCACCATCTGGGACTTCCATATTGTGAACATTGTTTTGCTTGATTTTGTCCCACACATCCTATGGGCCTTCATTCTTTCTGCCTTTCACTCCTCTGACTGGGTAATCTCAAATTGCCTGTTTTCAAGCTCACTGAGTCTGTCTTCTACTTGATTGAATCTCCTACTGAAACTCTCTATTGCATTTTTTAGCTCAGTCATTGTATTCTTCAGTTCTAAAACGTTTGTTTGGTGATTTTTTATGTTTTCTCTTTATTGAACCTCTGATTTTTGTATTTTGTTCCTAATTTTGTCAAATTGTTTATCTGTGTCTCTTGTAGCTCTCTGAGCTTCTTTAGGACAATTATTTTGTTCTTTGTTGGGAAATTTGTGGATATCCATTTTCTGTGGTCGGTTACTGAACATGCATCGTTTTCCTTTGGTGGTATCATGTTCCCCTGACCCTTTGTGGCCTTGTGTAGTTGTTTGGACATGGAAGAAGCACTCACCTCTTTTAGAGTTTATAGGCTGACTCTGATAAGAAAAAACTTTCCCTGGTCGGTGGGGCCATGCTGGAGTGTGCTGTTGCCCTGGGTCTGGTTGTGAAGGGTGCAACGTGGGTGAGTGAGTGGTGGCACGGGGTGCAGGGGAGTGTACTGTCTTGTTGGCTTAAGTCGCTGGGGTCTCCAACATCAATAACTGCTTGATTCTTGTCAGCAAGAGCTGCACGCCTTCCTCCATGGCTGCAAGGACTGCTGGAATCCTAAATGGTGCCTCCAGGTTCTGTGTGGTGGGAACAGGCAGGGTGCAGGGGTGGCTGGAGCCCGTGGTGTGCATGTATTCAGCTGCAGGGGGCGCTGTGGTGCCTGTGTGGTGGCAGGGTTGACAGCAGACACACTCACTGGCAGGGCCTGAGGCCAACTACAGACGCAACAGGGGCCAGGGCTGTTGGTGTACACTAGTGGGGTTACAAAGGCCAGCTGCAGTCGTAAACATAGCAGTGGGGGCCAGTGACAGGGTCTGGGCTGGTGGCACGCAGGTGTAGGTGGCTTCAGGTGTTACCTGTGGGCACTGGTAGTACAGGCCAGCGACAGGTCTGGCTCTGAGCACCGAAGCAAGTGCATGGTCCTGCACTGGCACTGTGCCTGCCGAGAGCTGCAGAAGCTGAGGCTGGCTGTGGGTGGAGAGGTTGGGCCAGATCCCAGGCCTCAGCTCTCATACAGCAGATAGGGAGGAATTCCGGCAGCTGGAGTCTGTGAATGCTAAAATCTGGGGGTCCTTCAGCAGTGAAAGCTGCCGGGCATCTGCTTCGGTTGTGCTGGCTGTCAGCTTATTCAGTAGCAGAGCTGTTGCGTTCCTCTGCAGAGCAGTTTCCTGAGCTCCGTGTCAAGATCCTCAGTGGTGAAAGCTGTGGGGTTGTTGAGATTCTCAGTGATGAAGGCTGATGGGGTCCTCTGCAGAGGCAGCCACTGGGAACTCCCAGCAAGCAGCTAATACTGACAGCCTGCCCTCTTTTGTTCCTAGCTATCTCTAGATGTCTCAGTATGCTTGTCTCTGGGTGGCAGTGCCCCAGTAGTCTGGGGAAGCTGGCCACTCCCCCCCCCCTACTTTTCTTTTTCCAGGGAGAGTTCTCTCTTGGGGCTGATGGGGGGGACACAGGCAGAATGAAACTCTTATTCCTACCCCTTCTGTGTAGTTATTCCCTGGTTGTTGCCCCACTGTGTTGTTGAAGCTTCTTAAGTGAACCCTGTGCTCTCTTTATGAATGAACTATCCTCATTCATGGATGTACTTGTGTGCTCAGTCGTGGCTGACTCTTTGCAACCCCATGGGCTTTGGAACCCGCCAGGTTCCTCTGACCATGGAATTTTCCAGGCAAGAATACTAGAGTGGGTTGCTATTTCCGTCTCCATCATTCCTGCATAGCTGACTGCTGTTCTTTGTGGGGGACCAGAGTGGGGTCTCCTATTCTGCCATCTTGGTGATGTCACTCACAGATCACTTCCTAGGCTGGCCATGTGGTCTCGCTGTCTATGTTGGTATAGTCCCCACCACTCTTTGTTGTTTTATACCTGTTCCCTCTATGTCAACTGTTTACACAACTTTTCATTATTCCTGTAGGCATTTGAGTCTGTGTCCCCTCCCCTTAAGCAGAAACTGATTAAAACTTAAACTTAGGTCGTGGTTCTTAAACTGTAACACATATCAAAATCATCTGAAGGATGTGTTAAAGCATTGATAGCTGAGCTCATTTAGTAGGTCTGAGAATGTGCATTCTGACAAATTCTAGGATGATAGAGATAGTGCTGTTCCAGGGATCACACTTGGAGAACCACTGCTTCAAGGTATTATTTAGATTTTTTTCATTCACTCATTCATCCATTCGTTCTTAGAGTCTATATTTATTAGAGAGTACTTTGTTTTAAAGATTCATTACTGATGAAATATATATGATTCTTGATAATCAGGCAAAATTTTAAACTTTATTATCTATATGTGCGTGCTAAGTCACTTCAGTCATGTATGACTCTTTGCAACCCTATGGACTTTGCCCACCAGGCTCCTCTGTCGATGGGATTCTCTAGGCAAGAACGCTGGAGTGGGTTGCCATACCCTCCTCCAGGGGATATTCTCAAGCCAAGGATCAAACTCACATCTCTTAAATCTCCTGCGTCAGCTGGCAGATGGGCTCTTTACCACTAGTGCTACCTTCACCTGGGAAGCCCCCTATTATGTATACATATGTGTATATGTGTGTGTGTGTATAATATATATATGTGTATATTGCTAGCTGTGATAGTGCTGTGAGGAGCATATAGTATGGTTTCTTTGAAGAATGACATTAAGCTAACTTATACCAGTCTTAAGGAGGCTTGGTCTTAAGGAGCCAGTCTTAAGGAGGGCTTGGCCAGGTTAGAGGGGACCTTCTTGGATCACAGGAAGAACACCTGTGAAGGAAGGCAAAGCAGCCTCTTGGATCAAAATGATGAATCTCTGAAGGGGATTTGAGAGACTATGGGAGATATTTCAGGTTGGGATACTGCCCAGTCATCATTCCAAGGAGCCAGGTGCCTATTCTGATGACTTCTGAGGCTGAACGTTTCTAAAATTTCAGGGAACAGAGACAGGAGAGAAAGAACCATCAGTTCTGGCAACCTGATCCATCAGTCCTAATGAAGTGGGTTATACAAGAAGCAGTGGCCAAATTATTTTGAGATCCTCTTGTTCTGTTGGAAATCCCAGTGGTATGTTGGTAACTCATCCCAATTTCTCTCTACTCCAGTTTCTGGAGCTCAGAGAATTTCCAGGGGGAAAAAAGAAATAGATAAATTGCAAGATCAGATCATTATAATTTCAGGCTCAGCTCACCTGAGCCTCTGCCCTGGCTTATCAAATAAGCCATGGATGCCACAGTGTCTCCTCACATATCCAGTCTCACCCCCTTCCTCCCACCTGTGCTTGGTGGCCTCCCATGTCATTTGTTGATTCTCCTTCTGTGCCATCTGAAAGCTTTATATTTTTTATCTTATAGCCCTTTTTTCTTATTCTCAGATGTCTTAAACTCTCTTTGCCTTCTGTCTTTCCCTTCCCCTTTTTGCTAATCTATAAACAAGAATACCTTCTACTTCAAAAATACTTTTCTATATTTCTTGAATTTCTTCATCTATTTTTTCTATTTATACATATAAAATTTATTCACAAATAAGAATATCTAATTCAGATTTCCAAGCCTTTGTTTTTACTCTTTGAGAAGACAGAATGATTTTGACACTACTGGCTCTTTTTGAGACTGATTTGTTTTCTCTCCTTTCATTATTCCTTATATATTATCATATGCCTTTATTTTCTAATACAGCAGTCATATGGAGTTTTTTAAGGTCATTTTAGTTCTGAAATAGGAATATAATAAATTTTTTCCTCTTCTACATAAATTTTTCTTGAATCTCCAGCTTTCAACAAGTTAATTGTGGTTACTTTCATAGCATCATCACACACACATAAAAAGACATGCCTTTCACTTTACATTTTACAACCTCCTTTCTACCTTGCAAATTAACTGTATCTATGCTACCAGTCAACTTCTTTTTTGTGATTTTATTCTGGACTCTTAAAGTGAATACCTAAAAATGTGTCCTCTCCTAAAAGTGTGTCTTACATGCTTTTAAAAAAACATTTAACTTTAGAGGTTACTTTCATACCCATTCAGATTTTTTCTGAGGTGATAGAATCCTTATGCCATTTTTCTTATATGAAGAAAACACAGGAGGGCCTTAAATAATTTTCTTCTTGCATTTCTTTTAGGGGTACATGCATTTCACACGTCTTATCTGTGTTCTTCCCAATTCATATCCATGCATTCTCTTTCCAAGACAGATATCATGGATCTTCCTGTATCTGACTGATAATGTAAAACTTCACCCAGAAATAAGCTTCCATGATTCCGGAGGAGGTGCAAGTCCCAGTCCTTAGTCTTCTTGTATCCGGTAAAATTTTCTGTCTCTTTTCTCAAATATGATATTTGCCATTTTCTTTTCTCAAGGTCTAATAGCACTGATAGTTTTGAGTTTTGTTTCCTTATTTTTCCAATTTAGGTAATTTTTATTTACTTGGTTAAGATTTCCTTTAACTGCACTCTTTTAACTCCTGCAGTTGTAATTCTGCCTACTGAAAGTACTGTGTTGTTTCCTGCTCCTGTGTTTGAATTTCTATTATAGCCTGTCCAATTAGCTCTATTTTCTTTGATAATTTTTCAGTTTTCTTAACTTTTCTTTCTCTTCCGTAAATTTCGAGTGGAGATACATCATTATTCTCTGATAATTTGTAGTGCATTCATATAATCTTAAATTATATTACTGCTAATCTTTATGCTGACATGTTTTCATTTATGTTTCTTAAATTGTCAAAAACAAGAAAAACATAAGGACTTTTGACTCTTGTCTACATAGACTAAGTAATTTAGCAAATTCTTAGTTCTCATCTTTTTAAAAATACACTTTTGTATTTGTTATAATATCTGAACTGTTTAATTCAGATTATTTTCAAGTCACTATTTAGTATCATGTGTCTTAATTTCTATTTTTGAAATATGTGTTTAGTCCTGCAGTCAATTATAACAATTATTTTATTTAATATTTTGTTAAACATATCCAGTGCTTACCATCAAGACTTTTTAATCTTGATGAATTCAGTACTTTAATCTTGATGAAATCAGTATTTTATTCATCTCTAGAACTAGAATATATCTTTAATTTTATCAAAGAACTTAAGTCAAAATACCTGGGAATCTCTTACTGTTAATTTCTAAGAAAGATAACTTGCATATGAATAGATTTTTCACCTTGAAATCTCTACTAGGTGGAAAGAGTACAGATATTTATCAGCATGGAGTTAGTTAACTATACACTGGTCCATCAATACAACAAAATACTATCACTATGATACTATTTTTCAGAAAAAGAAAGAAAAGCTCTCTGCACATACTATGGAAAGATCTAGAAGTTATAACAATCATGAAATGAAAACATTATGGCACACTGCACATCCATGTTCATGGCAGCACAATTCACAATAGCTAAGAGGTGGAAGTAACCCCAAAATCCATCCAAGGATGAATTAACAAAATGAAATAGAATATTATTCAGCCTTTAATGGAAGGAAATTCTTATACATGCAGCAACATGGAGGAATCTTGATGATATTAGGCTAAACAAAATAAGCTTGTCACAAAATGACATTGTATGATTCCATTTTTATGAGGTATCAAAAGTAGTGAAATTCATAGAAGCAGAGACTGAATGATAGTTGCCTGGTGCTTGAAGGTGGAGAGAGGAGGGAGCTGTTTAATAGCTATAGAGTTCAGCTTTGCAATGGAAAAATTCTGCAGATTGGCTCCATAATAATGTCAATTCAGTTTTCATTCCAAACTCAAAGAAAGGCAATGCCAAAAACAGTTCAAGCTACCATACAATTGTACTCATTTCACATGCTAGCAAGATAATGCTAAAATTCCTTCAAGCTAGGCTTCAGCAGTACGTGAACTGAGAACTTTCAGATGTACAAGCTGGTATTTAGAAAAGGCAGAGGAACCAGAGATCAAACTGCCAACAATCATTGGATCACAGGCAAAACAAGGGAATTCCAAGAAAACATTTACTTCTGCTTCTTTGACTACACTGAAGCCTTTTACTGTGTGGATCATAACAAACTGTGGAAAATTCTTCAAGAGATGGGAATATCAGACCACCTTACCGTCTCCTAAGAAACCTGCATATAGGTCAAGAAACAACAGTTAGAACCAGACACGAGCAACTGACTGGTTCAAAATTGGGAAAAGAATACATAAAGGCTGTATACTATCATGCTGCTTATTTATATGTATATGCAGAGTACGTACATCATGCGAAATGCTGGGCTCACAAGCTAGGGTCAAGATTGTCAGGAGAAATATCAACAATCTCAGGTATGCAGATGATATCACTCTAGTGGCAGAAAGCAAAGAAGAATTGAAGAGCCTATTGATGAGGGTGAAGGAGGAAAGTGAAAAAGCTGCCCTAAAACTCAACATTCAAAAAACTAAGATCGTGGCATCTGGTCCCATCACTCCATGGCAAGTAGGTTTCTTGGGTTCCAAAGTCACTGCAGATGGTGACTGCAGTCATGAAATTAAAAGACCCTTGCTCCATGGAAGAAAAGCTATGACAGACCTAGACAGCCTTATCAAAAAGCAGAGATATCAGTTTGCCGACAAAGATCCATATAGTTAAAGCTATAGTTTTTCCAAGAGTCATGTATGGATGTGAGAGCTGGACCATAAAGAAGGCTGAGAGCCAAAGCATTGATGCTTTTGAATCATGGTTCTGGAGAGACTCTTGAGAGCCCCTTGGAGAGCAAGGAGATCAAATGAGTCAGTCCTAAAGGAAATCAACCCTAAATATTCATTGGAAAGACTGATACTGAAACTCCAACACTTTGGCCACCTGATGTGAAGAGCCAACTCACTGGAAAAGACCCTGATGCTGGGAAAGATTGAGGGCAGGAGGAGAAGAGGGTGACAGAGGATGAGATGGCTGGATAGCATCATCGACTCAATGGACGTGAGTTTGAGCAAGCTCAGCGAGACAGTGGAAGACAGAGGACCCTGGTGTGCTGCAGTTTATGGGGTCACAAAGAGTTGGACGTGACTTAGGGGCTGAACAGCAACACCATTACTAAACTGTACACTAAAAAATGGTTAAGATGGTAAATGTCATGTTGTGTTTTTTCCACAATAAAATCATCATAGTATAGAGTATGAAAACTTCAAGGTAAAAATAAATGGGTTCAAAATATAGATGTATTTGTAATTACTTGAATTTGTACAAATGGTATAATATACATAGGAATATATCAATATTGTGCTTGCTCAGTCACTCAGTCATGTCTGACTCTTTGCAATCACATGGACTCCAGGCTCCGCTGTCCATGGAATTTTCCAGGCAAGAATACTGGAGTGGGTAGCCATTACCTTCTCCAGGGGATCTTTCCAATCCAGGGATCAAATCTGTATCTCTCATATCTCTTGCATTGGCAGGTGGATTCTTTTACTTCTAGCGCCACCTGGGAAGCCCCATAGCAATAGTAGCCCTGCTGCTGCTGCTGCTGCTAAGTCGCTTCAGTCATGTCTGACTCTGTGCGACCCCATAGACGGCAGCCCACTACGCTCCTCTGTCTCTGGGATTCTCCAGGCAAGAATACTGGAGTGGGTTGCCATTTCCTTCTCCAGTGCATGACAGTGAAAAGCGAAAGTGAAGTTGCTCAGTCATGCTCGACTTTTAGCAACCCCATGGACTGCAGCCTACCAGGCTCCTCCATCCATGGGATTCTCCAGGCAAGAGTACTGGAGTGGGGTGGCATTGCCTTCTCCGATAGTAGCCCTAAGTGGGTAGAATTTGGAACCCATAGATGTGGGAATCAGCACTGGGAGGGAGATTTTACACTGGAGAGTTGTTTTATATTCCATTTTTTAAACCATGAGGCTGTACTACTAATTCATTAAAAATAAAATGAACAAACTCAAACAGTGAATAGATGGTGTTGGTGTTTATCATCCCCAGAATCCATCTCGCATTTCTCAGTAAGAGAGGTCATGTATCTGATAGAGCTCAAAATGTTTCTTTTTACCAATAGAACCTATTTACTGACTAACATGCAGAATAATGACTGCCTCCTCATCCTACTACTAGAACCTGTGACTATGTTACTTCCCAAGACAAGCGGGAATTAAGTTGTGGATGGAATTAAGTTGATTTAAGATAAGGAGGTTATTCTGGATTATCCAGTGGACTTACTATCATCACAAGGGCTCTTACAAGGGGAAGAGAGGCAGGAGAGGGAGACAGAGGGACATCAGACTCTACCTGCTGTTGCTGGCTTTGAAGATGGAGGAAGGGGGCCACAATCCAAGGGATGCGGAGGCCTCCAGAAGCTGGAAAATGAGAAGAAATGGAGTCTCCTCTAGAATTTCCGGAAGGAACCCAGACCTGCCGACACCTTGATTTTAGCCCAGTGAGACCTGGGTAGGACTTCTGACCTACAGTGGTACAAGATAAAAAACTTGCTTTTTTTTTTTTTTTTTAAGTTTGAACTTCTAAAAGTTTATTTATTTATTACTGAAGTATAATTGATTTATAGTGTTATCTGCGTTTCAGTTGCACAGCAGTGATTCAGATATGGGTATGTGTGTGTACATATATATATGTGTGTGTACATATATATATGCTTTTTCTGATTCTTTTCCCATATAGGTTATTACAAAATATTGAGTATAGTTCCCTGTGCTATACAGTAGGTCCTTATTGTTTGTCCATTTTATATATAGTTGTGTATCTGTTACTTTTAAGTCATGAAGTCTATAGTCTTTTGTAACAGCTCTATAGGACGCAGTGGCTGTGGAGTGAGCTGAGGGAACAAAATTACAACTTTGATTAGTCTCTATAAAAATCTAAGTGCGTATTCATTTTATTCCAATTAAATTTGGACAAAGATGAATAGAAAAGAATCCATGGATATTGTCACATCATCATCTATTCTTTAATTTAGGAAAGAAAACTGAAATCAGAGTGATTCTATCCCTTTGAAAATAACATCATGTTTTCCTATTCTCCTAACTGTGTGATTTTACCTCTTCCTTAATCCTTGGGGGAGGGGGGGGAAAATCTGTCACTACTCAACCAACAAATAGAAAATACAAAGGAACAATAATCACCTTGAAATTAAATACAAATCAGGACATGTCTAGGTGGGAATCTTTTTTCACAAATTGAGCTAATTTGCAGTTTTTCCTTGGTGTCAGACACAATGTTTAATTTTGAAAACCTTATCAAGTAGGAATGATAGTATCCCCACTTTATTGATGATAAACCCAAAGCTTAAGACAGCTGAATAATTTTTCCGAGCTACCCAGCTTTAAACCCATATCTGTTGACTCAGAGCCCATGTTCTTAAGCACCGAGGTTCCCTGCTCTTGCATCCTACTTCCTTTCCTCCTGGCTGTTCCCAGCAGCATTGCCATTTGCATCTTGCTTCTCTAACACCTGGCCTCCCCCTATGATGTATTTCTCACCATAGATTTTATCATGTTATCTTTTTCCACTACAGTTAGTCTCTGAAATCATTGATCCCTATTTTGCTAATATAACCTCTACTCTTTACTGCTTTCAACATAGATTTTAATATACTATTGTACTTTTAGTGTTCCTGAGTGATTGTGCTTTGCTTTTTTTTGTTTGTTTGCTTGTTTTTAAGTCTGATCATTTAAAATAATTCTATATTGAAGCTTATTTTCTCTTTCATCTCGATTCATAGAAACATAGGAAAACACAAAGTAAATACTTTCTAATTTTTCCTTCTGTTTTCCATGTCAGATTCCCTCCCTCACTCAAATTCATGGCTTCTTTTGAAGTCTCTTGGGTTCTACATTCCACAGAACAGAAGACAGCTCTATTAGTACAAAATGTTAAGAACTAACAATTCCCCAACTTCCACGTGGAGAGTGGAGGCATCTCCCCAGTGGATCATGACTTACAAGGACCATCCAGGTCTGAGTCTAACCAGCACGATCTAATGCAACTTTCCTGAACTAAAAAAGGATTGTGTGCTGCTTCCTGCTCTTCTGATTCAGTGCAAAGCAATTTGTCCTTTCATATTAGAAGTTGTTTACAACAATTTTTCCTCTTTAATTTTGTCAAAACTTTAGTGGAAGCATGAAAAATACAGTAGCCAGAGTGCATTAATTACTGAAGCTTTCTGTTTATATGCCTTCTTAAAGCCTACTTCACATGCAATAATTTCATTGACCGTCTGTCTGCTTTCAGCCATTGCCTCATTGCCCAACCGGGCATCTTTAAGGACATGGGGAAAGGAGTGATGAAGTTTCTATAAATGGATGCACGCAGTGTGTGCACGCTCTATTCTGTCTTAGCATTTACTAATAAACCTTTGAGGTAAGGATCCACATAGGACAAAGGGCCTGGGTAGGTGTCTCTTACCCCCCTCCTCCCCTCCACTCCTCTTTCCTGCAGGGCCAGGCTCTTCTGACTCACAGGGTGCAGTCTTCACTTGCCACTGTTATTTTTACCACATGCCCTTGTCTGGGCTTGGTTTCTAGACAAATTCAGACTATCAAAACGTTGATAGTTTTTCTTGCTTTTTCGTGCTCTTGCTACTTTGTAATTCACTGTAACCTTTCATTGTTCTTGCAATGAAAGTGAGAAGAGGGAATGGGGACCACTCACAAAACCCAGAAGTCAGCTCCAGGAAGATAATTTTGCTACAGAAGTGTTTGTTTGCATCCTTTTCATCTTCAGCAGGAGCTGTCATCTCTGAACCCCACTTTTCCATCCCTAGCTACTTGCTCTATTTTCTCTTGTCTTCCTCTTCTTTACTCCTTGTCCATTTCTTCCTGAAGCCCACGTGGGCTCTGTCCTCACAGCAACAAAGATTTTCTGTGTTTAGTGGCAATTCTGTTCTGTTATCTATTGCTTGTCATCTTGAATCGCAGGCCTCTGAAACTGGCACTGGTTGCCTGTCTCCCATTCAGGACCTTGAGCACTTTGCTTATAGATAACCCCCTTTCATCCTAAAGGCTGCACATGGTGTTCTTTCCAGGAGGTCCTGCGGTACTCTTTCCTCCATCCTACTGTGCTTTCCCCGACTGTAGGTTACTCAGATGATTTACTGAGCCTCATCTGTAACCTATGATTTCTATATATCCGCTGAGAACCTTCTGTACCCCTAAATGAAAAGCACTTGGCAGGTAGTTAACCTTATCTTTCCTTTGCCACAATTCTATTTCATGCCTGTGTCAATGAAACCGACTCCTCAACTGTCTGCTCCTTTTACTGAACCATCCCATATGTCACAATTTCTTCTTAACATATCATAGAATCTTTGATCCTTAGGATTGAAAAGGATCTTAAAGCAATTTAGTTATATATAATGACATGAGGATAAAATGACATAAAGTTAAACAATTATGATGTGAAATTAAATATACAATATGACCTTGTGAGTGTGTATGTGTGTGTGTGTGTCCTGAAAGAGGTAGACATCACAATGTTAACAGGGTTGTCTATGGGTGGTTACTGTTGTTATTAATTTTCTTTTCTACACTCAATCACATTTTCTTTAATAAGTAATACAAGAAATAATAGGAAACACTGGAGAATCATTTTTAAAATTCCAAGGGGACATTTTTTCAGCCTTGAATCCTATACCAATCCAGTTAATTATCAATAGCACACTAGAATGCAGACGTGTCAGACATGAAACCACTGAAAAATTTATCTTCAATTTGTCCTTTTAGGAAGCTCGGTGAAAATGATTTATTACGAAACAAGGGTATAAGCCAATGAAACAGAAGACGTAGGATGTAGGAAACAAAAAAAAACCCAAACTGAAAAAGTCTTTGAAAAAATAACTATTAATAGGAAAGTGGACATGAAAATAGTCTTGGAAAGAAATCACCTTAGAAAGCAGGAAAGCCTGAAAGGGAGAGCTTTTGTTTTGCTTTTTCCTTTGGAAGAAATAATTAAGAAGAAATCAGCTCTGTGTCCCTAGATGTCATTTTCAGGGGATGAGTCAGTCACATGCTCAGTCATGCAGCATGTATGATGAGCCACTGCTATGCTAAGTGCTGCTCAGAACAGAGAACTAAAAAAAATCAGCTGTTTTTATGTAGCAGAAGATAATGGCTATTATCTCCTTTAACTGCCCCCACAGCCCATTTTACAAATGAAATCTTTTCTAATTCAGAGGGTTTGCTCAAGGTTGCCAATCAACAAGTGCCAGGGGCTGATAATGAAACATGGACTTAAAGCCTGTATTGTCTTTCCTCTTTTCAAAGTTGTTTGTTTCTTCTTTGGGTGGGGGTGGGAGAAAAGTCTTTGCTAGGAAATCTGCTTTCTTAGAATTGTATACTTAGCAAAAAGGGTGAGGAAAAGAATTTTTAAATCTCTCCTGGCTGGCCATTTTGCAGACGACGTGTCTGGATAAATCTGCACCTGACTGTCTCTGACAACTCGCTCTTGTACAGATGGGACACCCAGCAGATGATGCTGCAGCCCACAGCCTGAATTATTGCCACACTTCCCGAAGTGTCTGCTCAGCACAACTGCAAGTGGAAAATAAACTTGTAAACCATTGTCGGTGATGTAGCTCAAAGACTTTATATACTGAAATATCTTTAAAGTTGTTTTTCATTGCAGTCTGCCCTTTTTCAATGGGTAGAATTCATTTTCTCTCTAAGTGTGCTCAGTGAGGGCAAGACAGAGGGTGAAAGGAAGATGAAGGTCTGATTTCCTGGTGTCCTGTGTGAAATATTCAATACATTCTCTTCTTCAAAGTAAGGATCACTCTCTTTTTCCTCTCTTCACCCCACATGACCTCACCTCGCCACACCACATGAAACACCTCCAATAGTCTGCCACTCTCAGGCAAGCCAGTCCAAGGTACCAAAACTCTGTCCAACTGGGAAAGATTTGCTGGGTATGGACAGGTGTGTGGCCTCACGGATGTTAAGTTTGACACAAGCACCCAGCCACCCTCAGGTTTGGTTAGCAGAGTAGTGTCAGGTTTCAACTCTGCAAACCAGGAAGCCCCTGGGTTCTAACTCCCAGCTCCGTCTCCACAAAGCTCTGTGGCTCTAGACAAGCTATGTAATTTTTCTGTGCCTTGACTTTCTCTAAAGTAGGAATGATAACAATAGCCCTTTCTTTGTAGGATTTTCAGTTCAGTCCAGTTCAGTCACTCAGTCATTATCCAGCTCTTTGTGATCCCATGGACTGCGTCCCGCCAGGCTTCCCTGTCCACCACCAACTCCCAGAGCTTACTCAAACTCGTGTGTCCATTGAGTTGGTGATGCCATCCAACCATCTCATCCTGTCTTCCCCTTCTCCTCCTGCCTTCAGCCATTCCCAGCATCAGGGTCTTTTCAAATGAGTTGGTTTTTTGCATTAGATGGCCAAAGTGTTGGAGTTTCAGCTTCAGCATCAGTCCTTCCAATGAATATTCAGTACTGATTTCCTTTAGGATGGACTGATTGGATCTCCTTGCTGTCCAAAGGATTCTCATGAGTCTTCTGCAACATCACAGTTCAAAAGCATCAATTCTTCAGCACTCAGCTTTCTTTAGAGTCCAACTCTAATATCCATACATAACTACTGGAAAAACCACAGCTTTGACTACATGGACCTTTGCTGGCAAAGTAATGTCTCTGCTTTTTAATATGCTGTCTAGGTTGGTCATAACTTCTCTTCCAAGGAGCAAGCATCTTTTAATTTCATGGCTGCAGTCACCATCTGCAGTGATTTTAAAGCCTCCCCCAAAATAAAGTCTGTCACTGTTTCCATTGTTTCCTCATCTGTTTGCCATGAAGTGATGGGACTGAGAGTGTAACAGGCAGGAAGGCCAAGGGGTCTCCAAAGGGACGAAATAGGCTTCAAGACGTTTTTATCTATCTCTTAAACGGCAGGAGGAAACAAGTGTTAGATTTTTTTCCCTTCTATATACAAATTTAAAAAGAGGTTTCTCGTAAAATTCTGTCTTGCCATGATGACACCTGGCTCCACCTGAACTTTTCTCAAACCTTGAGCTAAGCATGCATTTTTCTTATGGAAATGTTTGTCTTAAGCTATGTTAATGAACTATGTATTTATCTTAGACTCTCTTTCTTCAAGTCGGTTGGACCTTAAGACTCAGAACAGACTTGACAAACCTGTATGTTATACTCACACATTGTTCTCCTAATCTATGTTAATGAAACTATGTACTTACTTGGAAACCTGCCTTTCTTCAAGATTCATGTCAATCATTTCATGGCCCAGGATGACTCACTTGGTGCCAATGTTCTCTCAAAATGCATGTTGTGGGTGTGGGGCCTGGTGCCAGTCTCTGAGTTTTGAAACATTTCCTTTCTCTAATTAGCAGAATGCTAGTAGCTATATAACATCTGGCTAAAGACTAGCAGGGAGGGCACTCTTTATGCCCCCTTCTGATGTCTATGTCAGACGTTTTCTCTATTTCTTTTATACTTTAATAAAACTTTATTACACAAAAGCTCTGAGCAATCAAGCCTTGTCACTGGCCCCGGATTGAATTCTTCTCCTCCAGAGGCCAAGATTCCCAGCATATTTCATGGCTGAGCAACAACCTTTCAGGACCAGATGCCATGATCTTCGTTTTCTGAATGTTGAGTTTTGATCCAACTTTTTCACTCTCCTCTTTCACTTTCATCAGCTTCCCCAGGTGGCGCAGTGGTAAAAAGTCCACCTGCCAATGCTGGAGCCGCAGGAGACTTGGGTTCAATCCCTGGGTTGGGAAGATCCCCTGGGGGAGGGGATGGCAACCCACTCCAGTATTCTTATCCGGATAATCCCATGAACAGAGGAGCTTGGCACAGCTACAGTCCATGGAGTCACAGAGAGACATGATTGAGCCACTGAGGACACGTGCAGGTCGTATATGTAGAGCACTAGATAGCATATTCAAAAGCTGAGACATTACTTTGCTGACTAAGGTCTCTAATCAAGGCTATGGTTTTTCTTGTGGTCATGTATGGATGTGAGAGTTGGACTGTAAAGAAGGCTGAGTGCTGAAGAATTGGTGCTTTTGAACTGTGGTGTTGGAGAAGACTCTTGAGAGTCCCTTGGACTGCAAGGAGATCCAACCAGTCCATTCTGAAGGAGATCGGCCCTGGGATTTCTTTGGAAGGAATGATGCTAACGCTGAAACTCCAGTACTTTGGCCACCTCATGCGAAGAGTTGACTCATTGGAAAAGTCTCTGATGCTGGGAGGGATTGGGGGCAGGAGGAAAAGGGGATGACAGAGGATGAGATGGCTGGATGGCATCTCAATGGAGATGGCACTGACTCAATGGACGTGAGTCTGAGTGAACTCCGGGAGTTGGTGATGGACAGGGAGGCCTGGCATGCTGTGATTCATGGGGTTGCAAAGAGTAAGACACGACTGAGCAACTGAACTGAACTGGCAAAGCATGTGGGTGATGGGGGGGGGCGGGGGGCAGGGGCAGCAGTTAATCAACTTTCTTTTCTCCTGCCATCCTAGTCTCAAAATAACTTGCCCTAAGATTTCAACAGATTCCCAGAGTATGATCTGTCTCCATGTAATTGACTCTGCATTTGATAACCAAATCAGTTTTCATTCTCAATTCTTCTCCCTGATCAGACACCATGTCCTCTTTAGAAACACACTCAGCTCTGAGCCCTCAGGTCAAGTGCCCTGACCCTGCTGGCACTAAACCAACAGACTCCAAACACTTCTTTCCTGTCCAAGAAAGAGCACCGTTTTCATTCCACAGTTGCTCTTCCCCTGGTACTTCACAAAACTGCTAACTTGGACATCTGTGGCAGGATTCTGGCAAAAATTTATTTTGAAACTTTCTCAAACTTATACATTATTAAAAGGTTTGAAATGGCCAAAAGAGGTTTCCAAAAGGAAAATATTTCCTCCTTAAACCCAGAAAAATGCATCTAGTGTTCTATGTCAGCTGTCTGGGCTACTGTATCTTCAGCTTCAACACAAAAGACGATTCCCCGATTTACAAACCTCCTCCGTGGGCCTCCAGGGCAGTCTGAGTCCCCTGGGTTTGCTAATCGGGGGTTAGGAGGTAAACCTGTGTCCAGACTGCTTTTAACCTACAAGGATTCTGAAAACCAAGACCAACAATACCTGTGAAGGAAAAGAAAAACGACCTTTTCTTTAAAGACTGGTGCTCTGCCGGAATCCAGCCTAGGCCTGCCCCTATCTTCCTCCGATTCTCTTTCCTCTGCTCTTCTCTCCTCACTTGACACACATTCACGGCTTAATAACCAGCTCTAAACGCGCAGACCTGTGGGAGAAAGGCAGCCCCCACCCTCTCCTTCCTTTCCAAGGAAGAGGAACGCTCACCTCAAGACTGGCCCCCTGTCGTGAGTAAGCAGAATGATGGCGTCTAGAAAGACCAGCTCCCTGGGAGACTCATGGTTTCTTTCTTTCTCTTGGATTAACTATTAAAGACCAATTGGCAGTCACTCGGGAGGAGAGGCTTGGAGCTTTGGCCCCTTGCTCTGTCTCTCCTTTCTGTGCAGCTGACCTGGTCCGTTGCTCCAAGGCCTACCGCTTCCAAGTAGCCCAGGCCTCGCCCTGCTGCTGTTGTTGACTTCCGCCTTCCGCCGGACTTCCACCTTTCTCTTCACTCTGATTGGGCCCAGGTGTAGATACTTAATGGCAACCCACTCCAGTACTCTTCCCAGGAAAATCCCATGGACAGAGGAGCCTGGTAGGCTACAGTCCATGGGGTCGAAAAGAGTCAGACATGACTGAGCGACTTCACTTTCACTTTCTCTCTGAGCTTCTCTCCTTTTTTCTTTCTGCCATATGGTACCTGAGCTATGGCAGCTACTGTAGTTGGCTCCTTGTTTGGTTAAACAAAAGGGCTTGGGGACAAATGTCATTAACATTCTATTTCTTTAAAGTNTCAGACATGACTGAGCGACTTCACTTTCACTTTCTCTCTGAGCTTCTCTCCTTTTTTCTTTCTGCCATATGGTACCTGAGCTATGGCAGCTACTGTAGTTGGCTCCTTGTTTGGTTAAACAAAAGGGCTTGGGGACAAATGTCATTAACATTCTATTTCTTTAAAGTTTGATTTTCAAATGTCTTTTTTACTGCTCATTCTTTCTCCCTCTGGATCTGATGGATGTTTTCTAGTTGTATTTTGCATGAAACAAATGGAAAATTATTAGCTTAAAGGAATAGGATTGCAATGGAAACCTCTGAGATTTTTACTTCCTAGCACCCATTCGCTTTTTGCCAGGAAAGAGTTATCTAGTTTATCTCTGGGAAGCCACCCTCTGTTCCACTCTCCATTTATATTCTTGGGGTGAGGCTCCTGTTTGCTGGAGCTAATGGCTCAGTCCTAGGTGGTGAGAGTATTGCCTAGCCCTGTCCTCCGTGTTTCAGGGAGCACAAACCAATGAGACTTTTTTCTGAGACTGTTAGAAAATGGCTTTTTTCCAAATACGTGAACCGTGACCTTCCAGATGTTCAAGCTTGTTTTTGAAAAGGCAGAGGAACCAGAGATCAAATTGCCAACATCCTCTGGATCATGGAAAAAGCAAGAGNAAAGGTAATTTCCTGTATGTTGGATGAAGTTGTTGGTAACGGGCCAGATGCTCTTGTTTTACTCCTTGAATAACCTGCCCTGTGGTTTTCTGTGTCTCAATGGCCTTGGGTATAAAATAAGGGAAAAAATAGCATCTGCTTTGCTTCCAAATCCATTATAGGTATTGAATTTCTCGGGAGAGAATGCTATGCAAGCAGATGATATTAGGATACAAACAGCATGTTCCAATGGGGCAAGGGGCTTCTGTCAGTCCATGGGTTCAGGATTTGGGATCCAGGCACATGTATTGATCGATTCTTCTAAATACACAGGATTGCTGTCAGTTTTTTCCTTTAAGTGACTACACTGTAAAGATTTTCCTGCTAGAGAACTCTATTTTCTTCCTGGAAAACTCAAGGGTGAAAGTCTACTGAAAAGTTAAGAAAATTCATCAGCTTAATAGTTCTGGGGAAGGAGTGAGTGGCACACAGCAGAGTCCTCCAAAGAGTTCCTTCCTCCTTAGAGTTTTACAAAATTGAAACAAAACAAATCAAATCCCTGTTTAATAGACACCTTAATGTATAAGTAAAATAGAAAGTGGCACAGATAATATTTGTTACTCCTTTTAAGCATCCTTCCCTCGTGGCTCAGATGGTACAGAATCTGCCTGCAATGCAGGAGACCTGGATTCAATCCCCAGGTTGGGAAGATCCCCTGGAGAAGAGAATGGCTACCCACTCCAGTATTCTTGCCTGGAAAATCCCATGGATAGAGGAGCCTGGTGAGCTACAGTCCGTGGGGTCGCAGAGAGTTGGATATTACTGAGCAACTAACACACACTACAAGGACGGATTACACATTAACTTGTCATCCGTTAAATGCAAATCCCTCCAGGTAGAAACATTTAACTAGAATATTTAAAAGATTCCCCCCCACCCCCACCCAGGGCCTTTCTGTATCACAGGTTACCTTCATTCACAGAACTTCTGTAACCATCCACCTTCATGTTTCAGGAAGTTAAAGGGGCAGAATTTTCAATTTGAGAGGCACATGTTTCTCCTAGAAATTGCATCCTGGATAGTCTGTTATTTTGAATAACTTATTGTTTTTAAGTCTCTGAATTTGTGAAAAGTTCTGTTGTATAGCCAGAGGTCAGTCCTAATAACAAGTGGGTAGTGTCCCTTGGGTGATGTATGCGTAGTTTGGGTGCCAAGTTCAAGTCCTCCATCATAGTTCAAACAGCCACAAGTCAACTCTGACTTCCTAAACCTCAGATAGCACTGAGCTGGCTTCACAGTTATTTTAGCTGCCCTGCACCCATGGGGGGACCCCGGCAAATGGCCTACTTTCATGTCCTCTGTTTTACGGCATATAACAGCTCCTTCACTGACTCAGCAGAGATGCACTGAACACCTGCTGACGCCAGGCTCTGTTTTCTACGATGGTAAGATGGATGGAGAGCTTACTTTCTAGGAGAGGTAGGCAGATATTAAACGCATGATAAATGAAGGAAAAAATACATTCAGACAGAGATATCTGCTGTGATACAAAGAAAGTGAAGTGACGGGGGATGGAGACTGAACAGAGCTGCAAGGGGACAGGCTACTTTAGTTAAATTGGTCAGTCTCTAAGAGGGGACAGTGGAGTTGAGAATAGAAGGTCTCAAGTATTTCTGATCTAGTTCTTGAGTCTTTGACCAAGTTTTTGTTTCTTTGCTTGGCTCTTTGGGATAAATGCTTTCTTAGGAACATCTTTTTGGTTTTTGATCTCTGCCTTTCTCTTGTTTTTTGGCTTCATGTTTCTCAGCGATGGCCTTTCCACGCACTCTTGCAAATGTCCTACATGCCGAGAGATGTAGGTTAGCTACTGTATTCATTGGCTAGGGATTCTGTGACAAAGAAACACAGAGTAGGAACTTAAATGAGGTACGTTTATTGCTTCGCAGTCCTAAAGGCTGGAAGTCTGAACAGGTGTTGGCTGGGTTCACTTCTTCCGAGGGCTCTGAGGGAAAATCTGTCCCATGACCCTCTCCTAGCTTTGGGCACACTGTTGGCCATCTTCGGTGCCCAGGGCTGTAAATGCATCACCCAGATCTTTGCCTTCATCTTTCTTTGGTGTTCTGCTTGTTTGTGTCTCTGTGTCTGTGCTCATACTCAGTCGTGTCCTACTCTTTGCAACCCTTTGGACTGTAGCCTACCAGGCTTCTCTGTCCATGAGATTCTCCAGGCAAGGACGCTGGAGTGGGTTGGCACTGCCTCATGCAGGGGATCTTCCTGACCCAGGGATTGAACCTGTGTCTCCTGCATTACAGGTGGACTCTCTACCCACTGAGCCGTCATGGAAGCCCCTTTATAAGGACACTGCTGCTGCTGCTGCTGCTAAAGATCACTTCAGTCGTGTCTGACTCTGTGTGACCTCAGAGATGGCAGCCCACCAGGCTCCCCCATCCCTGGGATTCTTCAGGCAAGAACACTGGAGTGGGTTGCCATTTTCTTCTCCAATGCATGAAAGTAAAAAGTGAAAGTGAAAGTGAAGTCATGTCCTACTCTTAGTGACCCCATGGACTGCAGCCTACCAGGCTCCTCCGTCCATGGGATTTTCCAGGCAAGAGTGCTGGAGTGGGGTGCCATTGCTTTCTCTGTATAAGGACACTAGTCATATTAAATTAGGGCTCACCCTCATGACTTCATTTAAAAATCCTGTTTCCAAACAAGGTCACCTTCTGAGGCACTGGGGCTAGGACTTCAGTGTGTCTATTTGGAGAGCCATAATTCCATTCATAACTATTTTCCTGGGTGGCAACAAAATGAAATATTTTGCTCCACAGGAATTCACTACTCCACACATTTTATTTTCTTGATTTAAGCACAGAAATTCTTGGGTTTTGGTAAATTAACTTTGAAAGGATGAATGATTTGTAACTGTTATAGCATTCAAAGGAGGATGGAACATGAATGTGTAATGGGACACAAACTTTGGTTTGCTTTTACATTAGAAACAAAAGCTAGTTCAGATTATATTTTAAGACCACGTGAAGAATATGACACAATTTGTTTATCTTACTTAAGCAGCCTTTTGTTCCTGCCATTTCTCTTTCCCTGGAACCTTCTTTAAAAACTAATTAGCGGAGAAAGCTAAGCCAGGGCTGTGGTGAATTTTCCAAAAGCTTGGGGGACAACAGTTCTTAAAATACTGATCTGGCTTCTAGAAAATAAGGACAATTCTCCAGTGTCACCTCAAATTACCAGCATTTTTATTCTTTGGAACAAATTTTGAATATTTAGAGGCCATGGGAGGAGTACAAAAATGGTCTTAATGTTAAAATCTACATATTTACTTTAAATTCATGGTGCCGAAAGATAAACCAGTTGAAAAGAAAAAAAGCCCATTTTTAACTAGTTAAAATAGAGGCATGAAAACAAGACAGATTCAGAGAGAGAGAAGGCTAAATACTAGTGCTTATAAAACGCTCTTGAAATGAATGTGAAGCTGGCTGTACAATGCATCACGGTAGTGAGTAGGTAAGACATTCGTTCTGAAAAGTGTTTTGATCTCAGATAACTTTGCTCACAGCCAGTGAATCAGTGAAATCAAAGAATCTTCACTCTGTGGGGAAATTCAAGAATTCAGACCACAACAGAACTAATTGATAAATGAGCCCCCAAAGCCAGAGAGTCGACTCAGCTGCATTAATTTAGCGAATGGTTATCTTGACGCCATGCTCCCTCCCTCCCTTGCGTTCTTATAATTATGCTCTAAATAAGCACAGGAGAGGAAGAAATAAAGCAGTATTAACACCAGATAATGGTCCTTGAAGGCAGAATTTCATAAGCCATCATGTTATACAGCTTGCTAACTTATTACCTCTCCAAATCACAGAGGGCTGGCTTTCTCTCCTAGCCTTTTCTCTCCAGTAAGCCTCCTTGGCTGTGGAAGGCAGCATAGTCACACAAGTTGAAATCCCTGAACGCTCGTAGTAACTGTAACTGTTCTGACTCTTCTGCCTCAGGAAGACAATGAGCTAATTTGTTCCTTTAAAAAAAAATTAATTATGAAGCCTTTCAAGGAGACCCCATAATTGAACTTAGCCAACAGATCATTTGCAACGAGGATGTGGCAGAAAGCAAAAGGTAATATTCTTCATGACTTGGCAGTTGAAATCATTTCCCTCTCAAATCTAGAAGAAATTATTTGGACCTTTCTTTCTTCAGTTCAATATACCTTGAAATTTATTGCAAAGGGCCTTTATAAATCACTGCATTGAGAAGAATGGGGCCAGCTTGAAAGAGGAGTACTTGGGATGAGGGTGCTTTTGTGTGGGCTTAGGGCTCTTGCTATTCTGAAAGCTACACTCTATTTCACTGCAGAGAAAGTACACTTCAAATTAGAAGGGAAGATTATAGCTTTCTTCAAATCAATGTGTTGCCCTAGTTCTAGAATTCAGGAAAATTTTAAATATTGCTACAATCCTCTCAGGGAAAAATGAAAATGAGGATATCTCATTATTTTAAATAAATGCTTGGCTTTTCCTTGCAGTGATGGATATTCTGTCTCGATTGCCTCATATGAGACACATTTTTAAAGATGGGCAGAGCGATCACTTATTTAATCACAGGAGCCTGGGGGGCCGGTAGTGCGGTTGGGCCTCAGATAGGGCGTCTCTACTAGGAGAGGAAATGCTGGCATGTTTTATTACAGATTTGGAAGAGCACACGAGGAAAGACATCCTGCTAATATAAACAGCAGCTGGGAGACTTTAAAAATGATGAGCTATGTGGTACCAAAAAGAGTTTCCACTTGGCCCATTATTTTGGGGGGTATTTTTAGAAGCTAGAAAGATGTTAGTGTATTGCCGTCTAAAATTTACAAAGTCTAAAGAGTGATATTTCTTAGATAGCTCATGACAGAGAGATGATATTATTTTAGGTCATATTTCAAAGAAAGATATAAGTATCATAGCCACTGACAATATGTGGATGAGAATTTGCAATTTTTATTTTCTTTTCCCCCCTTTCCTAAAGGGAATGCCCCTTTATACCATATCTTAATTGGACTACATAATAGCCCCAAATGTTTCACGTAGAAGCCATCAATGGAGATTCTTCTCCAGGCAGGCAGTCTTATGGTGGTAGAGGTACTGGATTCAACTGCCAGGTTTTGGTCACTGGTTCTGAACTCAGTGCCTCTCTCTAATTTGTTTCCTCACTGTTCAGTGAGAATGATAATATCTGGATATTCTTTTCAGGGTCAGTGTAAGGATCAGATTTCAAAAATTATTTGAAAATAATTTGTAAGCTGAAGACTGCTACATGAATTAAAAGTATCATCACTGTTAATATAAACATGATAAAGACAAACCCAGAGAGGACTGCCTATAAAAGGTTTCCTGAGCAATGATAGGTCAGTGCATCTTGAGTAGGCAGGGCAAAACCAATCTTCTTACTTGGCTGTTGCTACCAAAAGCTTGGTGTTTCCACATGATTCTTTTCATAAGAAGTTTCAATGTCATTTTATAACACCTATATTAAAAAGGTCTTGCACTTTTGGAAAAAAAAAAAGGGGGAGAGGAAGTTTGCAAGTTGGAGGGAATGTCATTATGGGCATTACTATTGGCACTAATGTGAGATAGAATTAAATGTTCTCAAATAGGACTTGAGAATATGAAAAATCTACCAGATTTAACTAGCCCTTTGAGTAGAATTTACACAGCCATAATTAATATTATATGTACACTAAGAGAGGCTGAAATGACTATGCCGTGATTCTTTTCCAAATGCTTAAGACAAAGTCAATACAGAATTCATGATTTTCTTCTTTATTGCGTTGTCAAGGTTTTTACTAGAACCTAATGGAAAGATGAAGAAGGTCTATACAGTCAGTCAAAACAAGACCCGGAGCTGACTGTGACAGCTCAGATCGTGAGCTCCTTATTGCAAAACTCAGTCTTAAAGAAAGTAGGGAAAAACCACTAAGCCGTTCAGGTATGACCTAGGTCAAATCTCTTATGATTATACAGTGGAGGTGATGAATAGATTCAAGGGATTAGAACCAGTAGAGAGTGCCTGAAGAATTATGGACAGAGGTTTGTAACATTGTACAGGAGGCGGTGACCAAAATCATCCCCAAGGAAAAGAAGAATAAGAAGGCAAAGTGGTTGTTTGGGAAGGCTTTGCAAATAGCTGAGAAAAGCAGAGAAGTGAAAGGCAGGGGAGAAAGGGAAAGATATACCCAACTAAACGCAGAGATACAGAGAATAGCAAGGAGAGAAAAGGAGGCCTTCTCAAATGAATAATGCAAACAAATAGAGAAAAATAACAGAATGGAAAGACTAGAGATCTCCTCAAGAAAACTGCATATATCAAGGGAATAATTCAGGCAAGGATGGGCACAATGAAGGACAGAGATGGTATGGAGCTAAGTGAAGCAGAAGAGATTAAAAAGAGGCGGCAAGAATACACAAAAGAACTATACAAAAAAGATCTTCACGATCCAGATCATCACAATGGTGTGGCTACTCTCCTATAACCAGACATCCTGGAGTGTGAAGTCAAATGGGCCTTCGGAAGCATTACAAGGAACAAAGCTAGTGGAGGTGATAGAATTCCAGCTGAGCTGTTTAAAATTCTTAAAGATGATGCTGCGAAAGTGCTGCACTCAGTATGTCAGCAAATTTGGAAAACTCAGCAGTGGCCACAGAACTGGAAAAGGTCAGTTTTCATTCCAATTCCAAAGAAGTTTGATGCCAAAGAACATTTCAAATACTGCACGACTGCACTCATTTCACATGCTAGCAAGGTAATCTCAAAATCATTCAAACTGGACTTCGGCAGTACGTGAACTGAGAACCTCCAGAGGTACAAGCTGAGTTTAGAAGAGGCAGAGAAAACGGAGATCAAACTGCCAATATCTGTTGGATCATGGAGAAAGCAAGGTAGAAAAATATCTAGCTCTGATTCATTGATTGCGTGAAAGCCTTTGTGTGGATCACAACAAACTGTGGACAGTTCTTAAACAGATGAGTGTACTAGACCATCTTGCCTGTCTCCTGAGAGACCTCTGCGCAGGTCAAGAAACAACATTTAGAACCAGACATGGAACAATGGACTGGTTCCAAGTTGGGAAAGGAGTACGTCAAGGCTGTATACTGTCATCCTGCTTATTTAACTTCCACGCAGAGTACATCGTGCAGAATGCCAGGCTAGATGAGCCAGCCACAAACTGAAAATATCAACAACCTTAGATATGGGCTTCCCTGGTGTCTCAGATGGTAAAGAATCTGCCTGCAATGCAGGAAACCCAGGTTCGATCCCAGTGTCAGGTCAAGAAGATCCCCTGGAGAAGGGAATGGCAACCCACTCCAGTATTCTTGCCTGGAGAATCCCATGGACAGAGGAGCCTGGCAGGCCACAGTCCATGGGGTCACAAAGAGTCAGACACGACTGAACTACAAACACTTTCTTTCATTTCAGATATGTAGATGCTATCACTCTAATAGCAGAAAGTGGAGAGGAACTAAAGAAGAACTAACTTTTTACCTTTTGATAAAGGTGAAAAAGGAGAGTGATAAAGTATTTAAAACTCAGCACTGAAAAAACTAAGANCTGAACTACAAACACTTTCTTTCATTTCAGATATGTAGATGCTATCACTCTAATAGCAGAAAGTGGAGAGGAACTAAAGAAGAACTAACTTTTTACCTTTTGATAAAGGTGAAAAAGGAGAGTGATAAAGTATTTAAAACTCAGCACTGAAAAAACTAAGATCATGGCTTGCAGTCCCATTACTTCATGACAAATACAAGGAGGAAAAGTGGAAGCAGTGACAGACTTTATTTTCTTGGGCTCCAAAATCACTGCAAATGATGACAGCAGCCATGAAATTAACAGATGCGTGCTCCTTGGAAGGAAAGCTATGACATACCTTGACAGCATATTAAGAAGCAGAGACATCACTTTGCCGACAAAGGTTCATACAGGCAAAGCTATGGTTTTTCCAGTAGTCATGTGAGAACTGGATCATAAAGAAGGCTGAGTGCTGAAGAATTAATTGATACTTTTGAACCGTGGTATTGGAGAAGACTCTTGAGAGTCCTTTGGACTGCAGGGAGATCAAACCAGTCAATCCTAAAGGAAATCAACCCTGAATATTCATTGGAAGGGCTGGTGCTGAAGCTGAAGCTCCAATATTTTGACCATCTGATGTGAACAGCCAACTCACTGGAAAAGATCTTGATGCTAGGAGAGATTGAAGGTAAAAGGAGAATGGGGTAGCAGAGGATGAAATGCTTAGATAGCATCACCTACTCAACGGACATTAATTTGAGCAAACTCCAGGAGATAGTGGAGGACAGAGGAGACTAGCGTGCTACAGTACATGAGGTTGCAAAGAGCTGGACACAACATAGCAACTGAACAACTACATTGGAAATGTACTATTACCCCGTAAGTCATCATTGTTACACAACTAAGAGACAACCAGTTTTCACCATCAGAATCAGCTTTATGAATTGTTCCATCATCACCCAAAGGAACCTCTGGGTGACAATGATGCTTTTTTTGGGCAGAGTAGCTTGTTAACTATGTGCTTTGGTCCTTGGGTTGGGAAGATTCCCCAGAGAAGGGAACAGCTACCCACTCCAGTATTCTGGCCTGGAGAAGTCCATGGACTGTGTAGTCCATAGGGTCGCAGAGTCTTGGACACGACTGACTTTCACTTCTGTTTCTGAAATCCTGTTTTGTGTACAATATTCTTACTGTTTAATTTAGTTTTGTCTGCATTGGGTCTTCAATGCTGTGAGCTTGCTTTCTCTAGCCCCGGCAAGTGGGAGCTGCTTGCCTAGTTGCTTCTCATTACCGTGGTTTCCCTTGTGGAGCACGGGCTCTAGAGTGTGTGGGCTCAGGATGTGGTGCGCAGGCCTCGTCGCTCTGCGGCATGTGGGATCTTCCTGGGACAGGATCAAACCTCTGTCCCCTGCATTGGCAGGCAGACTCCCAACTACTGGACTACCAGGGACGCCCTATAATATTCTTAATTTAGTACCGACTGGCCAATCAGATGGAAATGCTGATGTTTCTTTCATGTTCCTTCTCAGTCAACTGCATTGGTCCTTCACAGTCCTTGCCTCTGCCAATCCTCAGGCTTGCTTCCCACAGTTCATTCACCAAACCCTTGCTCAGCTTCATCCTCACCAGACACTCTTTTACGCCTGGGATTTCCATTTCTACACATTTTCTTCTGTTTACAAGTTCCTTTTCACTGGAGATTCTTATTTCCCCAGTGGCTAGACACCCAGCCTGCCGATTTTCATTCTACTGCCGTGTTGAACTCTTCACCACAATCAGCCTTACCTATACAGCTCTGGAATCTGTTTGACTCCTCTAGGTTGGATTCCATAGGCAGGGTTTAGAATATTAATCTTTCCCATGGGCTTTTGGTTCAGTTCTCACTTGAGTATCATTTCTCCTTTCTCTCTCCACACTGCATAAATCTCCCACTGTTGCCTGTGATCTTTCTTCTGACTCCTGTGCCTTTAAGTATTGTGGGAGTAAGGTCTCATTATCAAAGAGACTGGGACAGTTTGTCTCTTGGACAAAGCACAGTATTGACAGTCGACACGAAAAGATTCTAACTGTAGCTCTGCCATGAAATCTCTTTGGAAACTACCCCCATCCCCTGAACAACTCTCTCTTAGTTTAAAAACTGCATTATCCTGGGACTTCCATGGTGGTCCAGTAGCTAAGACTTAGAGCTTCTAATGCCAGGGACCTGGGTTTGATCCCTGGTTGGGGAAACACAGAAGGTCCTGTATGTCACGGGCAGCCAAATTAAAAAAAAAAAAAGTGTTTAAAACCTTTGCACTAGTCCTCATGATCGGAAATTCTGCCACTAGTGCATGTTTTCCCAGCCCATTCGGTGAAGGGCTCTTCCAGATTTGGTGTTTTCAGCCTCTCCATTCCCACTGGTTCCTCTTTTGTTTTCAGAAGTCTTATCTGCCTTTGCTTAAAAAAATGACAAGAGTGATCGCAAAACCTTCCCCGACATCACATTAAATTAGCAGGATATCTTTCTCCTTCATTTCCTAGCCAGAGCCCCTAAATGAGCACTCTTGCATGTTTCCCCGATTTCCCCATCTGCTTGACTCTCGCAGTCTGTCAGCACGCCCTGTGCCGCCCTCCCTGCTCTCACCTGCTTTTGGCACTCTTGGTCCCTCTCTACTTTCAGCTTTTGTCTAGGCTTCCTTCTTATTCATTCCTTCCTTCTCACTGCTCAGCTTTCTGGTGGTCCTCTGTTTTCTCCTCTGCACCCGTCCTCTGTCTGCTCTTTACACTCTGCAAACCAGTCCCTGGGCCTCCCTTTAGTCTCCTCAGCATGGGGAGCTCATTCTTTTGAGAAAAGGCTTCTGCTGTCAACCTTCCAAGAGTGTTCTCACCAGAAAGGTGAACCAACTTTATCTGTCTTCCCATTTTCAGAACTGCTTTCTCTCTCAGACACCGTATAAATGGCAATTTGTAGCAAAGCAGGGAGACATGCACTTTCCATCTGCCTTTTGCTCCCCCCTACCCCCACTGAAGACAATTTATTTCAGAATGCAAGTGTCCAAGTTCTTAAACAGGGAAGTCTGCACCACAGACAAACTCAACAGGCTAGGATAGGTTTTGCTAATGACAACAAAAAGTAAAAAATGATTCTGTGCTTCCTGTCCACCTACATATATGAGAGGTTTTACTTTCCATTATATTTCAGATGTCAGGCTGTTTCCGAAACTGTTAAAAAGTTGTAAAGTCCTATTCAAAGCATGTTTTTACTTGGCCCATTAGAGATGACTTTTCATGAAATTCTGAGGCTATTTGTTTAAAGACTGCATTTTAATAGTCATTTTTTCAGTAAAGTCATAGACAGATGGCACCGGTGACTTTTCTAAGAGATTTCAAGCTATTTGCTTTCCTTTTCCTTTAGTATATAATTTGAGAACCCATCAGACAGTTTGAAAGTTTTACAAAAGTAGGATTTAGGAAAGGTCTTTACGTATAATTGGAAACAGTCATTTGTGAGAGAAAATAGTCTTGGAAAAAAATTTCACTTGCCATTGAACATTATGTTTCTTCAGTCAAAACTAATACCATTTTCATGAGTGGGTAGATTCTAGAGCACATCATTATTAAGATTTGTTAAATCAAAATTATCACCTGAAGTTATTATTTTGAAATAATATTTTAAACAGTAGTCATTGCTTCGTGTTTTCTAGGACTATATTGAGTGCTTTACAAATAACTATTTGTTCATCTAGTTGATGTATTTAGAAGACACACCATTGCTTCCCCACCTCTACTCACATCATGGTCTCTACAGTTTACATAAAACCTTACCGACAGTTTTCAGTAGCGAAGACTCCATGCTTCCAATGCAGGGAGCCTGGGTTCAATCGCAGGTCAGGAAACTAGATTTCACTTTCTACCACAAAGCGTTCACATGCTGCAACTGAAGATCCATGTGCCACAAGTAAGACCTGGCACACATAAATACATGAATATTTTTTTAAAAAAAGAAATGGGTATTCTTGTTCCTATTTTACAGAAGAGGAAACAGACCCAAAGAGATTAAGCTTGCTCCACCAGCATCTTATAGCTAGTGATTAAACCTGGATTTAAACACAAGTCTATTAAACTGTCATGTGGGGGTCCATACAGCATATTCTGCATTTTACTTTTTACATGGCAGTCAGATTTTAAAAGTTTGTTTTCATATTTTCTGTAATATAAAAATTATCCATGGACTAATGTGAGGAATAGGGAAAACGGATTCAGAGCTGCTACAAATCTTAACATGGCTTTAAGGGTCTTCCTGGCCCTGAGATCCTTAATTTTATAATGTAGATGTGCAGTTATTATTTTTTTAATGAGAACTGGAGAAAGGATGAAGGACTCATCCCCATTTACAAGGCTACTCCCTTCGCAATATTTAGATAACTAGGAAACTAAACCAATAATGACGCTTAGAGCTCATGCAATTCAATGTCAAAAGGAAATAGTTGCTCTTAAGGGATATTTTAATTAAGCTCTGAAGGCCAGATGAGCTACTTACTCATCTCTACCATAATGAAGCAGTCATTTTTATCTTGTGGGGAGTGTAAGATCTGGCATCTGAAGCTATCTTACTTACTAGCTATATGACTGTAATCAAGTCAAGTCTCCACTTATGGCAGATTTGGTAGATTAGCTAACTGGTCGATTTAGCTTTTCTTCCAGGAAATAGGACATCTGTAATAGAAGATGAAGTCCAGACTACATTTCCCAGGTCCCTTTACAACTAGGATAAATGCATATGACTTAAATTCTACCAATCAGAAGCCTCTGGGCAAGACAAAGCCGCAAGAGTGAGCAACACAAGATGGCAACTGCTTTCTAGTTATTTGACTGGAAAGCACATGGAGTGACAAAGCTGTTTCTTCTGGATCACTGTGGTGGAATTTCCTCCAAATGTGAACATCGTAAGAGTGGGCAGAGGGAGGGGCAGCCTTGATGCACCCCCTAAAAGAGCTCCAAGTAACTGTCAGGCACTGTATGGGCTGTGTTGTTCATGGCCCTGCTGTCTGGCTGGTTAGGAACCAAAGTTGAGTCTTGCCCTCCCGGAGATTCCACAAACTACCTAATACTCTTTGACGAGTTCCTTTCTCTTTAACCTGGTTAGAGTGGACTCTGTTGTCTGTAACTAAGAACTCCAGACATCATTCAACTTCTTTAAATATAAAATGAGATAATGATAATCTAATTTTGATTAGAGCTACATGGTTGTGAGATACATGGTAAGCTTTAAAATGGCATATACATTTTAATTTCTGTTATTATTCATTGTTGGCCACTCACGTTTTGCTGGAGAGAACTACCAACCACCACAAAATAAATCAGTCNTTCATATTTTCTGTAATATAAAAATTATCCATGGACTAATGTGAGGAATAGGGAAAACGGATTCAGAGCTGCTACAAATCTTAACATGGCTTTAAGGGTCTTCCTGGCCCTGAGATCCTTAATTTTATAATGTAGATGTGCAGTTATTATTTTTTTAATGAGAACTGGAGAAAGGATGAAGGACTCATCCCCATTTACAAGGCTACTCCCTTCGCAATATTTAGATAACTAGGAAACTAAACCAATAATGACGCTTAGAGCTCATGCAATTCAATGTCAAAAGGAAATAGTTGCTCTTAAGGGATATTTTAATTAAGCTCTGAAGGCCAGATGAGCTACTTACTCATCTCTACCATAATGAAGCAGTCATTTTTATCTTGTGGGGAGTGTAAGATCTGGCATCTGAAGCTATCTTACTTACTAGCTATATGACTGTAATCAAGTCAAGTCTCCACTTATGGCAGATTTGGTAGATTAGCTAACTGGTAGATTTAGCTTTTCTTCCAGGAAATGGGACATCTGTAATAGAAGATGAAGTCCAGACTACATTTCCCAGGTCCCTTTACAACTAGGATAAATGCATATGACTTAAATTCTACCAATCAGAAGCCTCTGGGCAAGACAAAGCCGCAAGAGTGAGCAACACAAGATGGCAACTGCTTTCTAGTTATTTGACTGGAAAGCACATGGAGTGACAAAGCTGTTTCTTCTGGATCACTGTGGTGGAATTTCCTCCAAATGTGAACATCGTAAGAGTGGGCAGAGGGAGGGGCAGCCTTGATGCACCCCCTAAAAGAGCTCCAAGTAACTGTCAGGCACTGTATGGGCTGTGTTGTTCATGGCCCTGCTGTCTGGCTGGTTAGGAACCAAAGTTGAGTCTTGCCCTCCCGGAGATTCCACAAACTACCTAATACTCTTTGACGAGTTCCTTTCTCTTTAACCTGGTTAGAGTGGACTCTGTTGTCTGTAACTAAGAACTCCAGACATCATTCAACTTCTTTAAATATAAAATGAGATAATGATAATCTAATTTTGATTAGAGCTACATGGTTGTGAGATACATGGTAAGCTTTAAAATGGCATATACATTTTAATTTCTGTTATTATTCATTGTTGGCCACTCACGTTTTGCTGGAGAGAACTACCAACCACCACAAAATAAATCAGTCCCTGCTGTATTCATCTTGAGAAATGCTACAGAGCTTTGCCCATGTGAGGTGTAGCCTTTTGAATTAAGGAATATACTTGAAAACTCTATTTTCCCTATCCATGCTGTCTAAGAATGTATAGTATATGTCTTTGTGGACTAGATGTCACCTGGCCCTCTTATTGTGATATTGCTTAGGAAAAAATATCCTGGATGACAACTGATTATTTCTTTATTTTTCTTGTGCCCCTTTCTCCAAGGTCAATTCACAAAACTACACAGCCTTCATTTAAAAACAGGACTCCAAAAATATACTGTCAAAAATTGCTGAAAATTCATTTGGGTCTTTTTTTGTAATGTGTTAATTTTATTTATATAATTACACATGGCATCATACGTGTGTCTACTTTTGCGTCTGGAGACGTGCTGACAACTTATTTTCTGTCCTTTTTTTCTTTCTTTCTTTTTTTGGTACGAAAAGGACCCTTGTATTTTTGTTTGCCGTTATTCATTATATGTGACAATTCCATGATTAAAATGTATAAATGTTACATTAAGTATACAAATTGAAATGAAAATCCTCTACCTTTAAGGAGCTTATTGCTAATATTAATTATAATCTAGAAGAAATAAATAGTTATGCTACCTTAACTGAAATAGTTAACTGTTGATGAGGCTGACTGGGTTAAATTAATGGAAGAGACAACATTTTACTTAGATTAAAATTTTTTAAAATGGAATCTCAGTAGGAGAAACACTGGTTGTGGGGCAGAGGCATTCAATGATAAGACGAAAGCACGTGCAAAGAAACAAGAGTGTTAAATTGTTTGGTTTATTTGGAGAACAGGGAGCTCTCAGTATGGCACATTCTTGGATCCATGATAGAGCGTAGTGAAAATTAAGGATGCAGAGGAAATCATTGCTCAGGAGTATATTTCTTCTCCACCAGACGTTTCATCATTTCTTCCTCTTCAATATACTTTCCTAACTTCCCTGTTGATTGTATCTTAGGTTGACTGTTTCATATGGAAAACCCCCTTAATCCAAAGATCAGTTTCTTTGATTGTTTTTTAACTGCATCTCTGTGATAAACTGTAACTTCTATAAGGGCAAAGATTTTATCTGGCTTTATCACTATTTTTATTACTCTCATTATTATGTCGAACTCTATCACTATGCCTAAGCATAACAGCACAGTGCAAGAAATACTACAGTTGATAAATAAATAGCTGCTGAGTAAATGGCTTCTAGACAGCCATAAACAGTAATCTATCGTCCAACAGTAGCCCTTTGCTGTGGTGTCATAGATAAGTGGGCCATATTCAACAGCAAGTGTTTATGTGACATGTAAAGATACAGCGGAAGGTGCTCTGCAGTCTGAGTGTTAACTTTTCCCATGCTAGAGCTTTACATTATGCCATTCAAGGCAAATTTTTGCTGCTGACTGAATTCTTGAACTCATGGCTTAGTTATAACGATTCTAGATTAAATTTCTGGATAAAAGATAAACTTTCTGTAGGTGACAGTAAAATATATACAGACAGTAGCTCTGCATTAAGAGAAATTCAGGAAACAAAGAATTTGCGGCTTTTCTGGGTGCATAGTTTTCAAAGTTTTCCACAAGTTGTCAACTGTCAAACCCTTGAATTATTCTTTCCGGAATGTCTTTCTGAACTGATTTTTTATAAATTATCTGGCTTGCTGTTGTGGTGGGTCATTTGTGATTACATCTATCTTGTCCAGTTACAGCAGTAACATGTGTAAATGGGATCTCTAAGGAGTGATAACGTGATGCAGATAGTGCTTTTCACCTTGGGTGGCCATAGCCACAGTCATTATTGCAATCGCTACTGTCCTGTGTTCTATGAAATCCCCTAACAAGATGCTTCACTTCATGTCGCATCCAAGCTACTGATAAGAATACATTCTTATCAGTAAAAAAAAAAGTTTGGAGCTGACATCACTACACTGACAGATTTGCCCTTCCAAAAAATTATTTTCAGAGCCACTGTTAGGTTGATTTTAATATGCTTGGAAATTCTTTATAGAGATCATATGTTGCCAGATTCAAGAGGATAATTTTCACCCTGAGTAACAGGAGTGGGGTGAAGAATAACCCTCTAATGACTGGAAGGTTTTCAAGGTATGAAGCACAATAACAACAATGGGCTCCCCGGTTCCCTGGGCATATGTCAGTCTCCGAAAACGAGCAGAGAAGCATTAATGTTTCTGGGTCTCTGGGGAGCTCCAGAGCATGGTTCCTGCAGCAGTTGTTAGAAATCAAGATGATTTATTTTCCATTTGGCTCAGACAGCTAATCGAATAAGTAAATTTCTGGTATGAGTAATGCATTCTCCTAAACGGAGGAGGTTTTTCAAAGTACTGCCTTATAACCAGAGGTTTTCCAATATCTGACTGTTAGGGTTGTGTGATGCTAAAGGGTGGGAAACACTGCGTTAGATGAGGTTATTCGGATTGATTCATTGCAGGATGGCTCAGGGCCTTTACTACATTCTATTTCTTTGGAAATCTCAATACAGAGATATAACATGACTCACTGAATTCGGTTATTACTAGGAGCTTCTTGGCACAGTTAGGGATGCTATGGTCTACTGGACAGTTAAGATGCTCCATGACTTTCTTTTTGGCATGGTAAATGTCTATCACCAGTTTTTGATACAGTATTTCTTGTTTCTTAGGAAAAAAGTTATCTATAAAAAGGCAGACTGGTCACAGCCTTTTGGTTACTTTATGGGGTGAACATAATCCTATTAGAATTTCTATTTTTTTTTTTTAAATCTTGTTAGCCTAATGCCTTATTACTCTTAATTTTCTTAGCTTTTCTCTTTCTAACTGTATTTTAAAGCTTTATTGCTTTGGAGAAAGCTTTTGTTTTCAGAAGCAAAAAAAAAAAAGGATGCATCCTCAAGATAGAAAATTTAGAAGATCAAACTAAACAAAAAGAAGACAATGAAACTCACCCGTAATACTATCAGGCAGATATGAGCACTGCTGACAAACAGATGTAGATCTTTTCTTTATTTGCATTTTATGTATTTTCACTTATAAATATAGAAACATGCTATGTGGACATTTTCATATGCTTTTCTCCACTTAGCAAGCAGCAGCAACACTTTTGCATGCTATTACCTGCTCTCACACCACTTCATTTTCAATGACTGCCATATTTCATTTATGAAATCACCTTTCTGCTGTTGGATGTTTAGTCTTAACAGGCTTCCTGTTCTTCCCTAGTTCACTCTGTTAACATTCACAGAAACTGCAGTGATGTGAATATCAGAACAGATGACAGTGTTCTCAGTTTTTTAAAGCCTTGTCCTAGAAACTTCACATGTCTTAATTGCCATGTCAGAGGATAAGGCACCAACAATGATCTGCCACCTGGAGTCCCCGAAATCATACTCATGTTGCTATTGATGGTCATAACTTCCCAACCTGGCTCATCAGTCTTCAATTACAGCTTATTCCTGGGCCACTAATATTTCAGAGGAACAATTCACGCAGATTTTGGGTCAAATCCACAGAAAAGCACTGTCATTCTTGTGGCTCTTGGGATGAGAACTGTATGGATCTAGGGGTCTTTACGATGGTAGCATGAGACAGTTTCCCCTGTTTTGTNGTCATAACTTCCCAACCTGGCTCATCAGTCTTCAATTACAGCTTATTCCTGGGCCACTAATATTTCAGAGGAACAATTCACGCAGATTTTGGGTCAAATCCACAGAAAAGCACTGTCATTCTTGTGGCTCTTGGGATGAGAACTGTATGGATCTAGGGGTCTTTACGATGGTAGCATGAGACAGTTTCCCCTGTTTTGTTTGAAGTCTTCCAGGTTACTTATCACAGAACTTGATCTGGAATGAATACCACTTATACCATAGATAATACCTTCAGTACCACAGAAACAATTATTCAAAGGCCAAAATCATCATATCCCAGTAGTCTGTTCAGTAAGCCAACTCCAATAGTGATTTGTATTAACTGTCAAGTGCGGGAGACCTGGATTCAATGCCTAGGTTGGGAAGATCCCCCGGAGAAGGGAAAGGCTACCCACTCCAGTATTCTGGTCTGGAGAATTCGATGGACTGTACAGTCCATGGCGTTGCAAAGAGTCAGACACAACTGAATGACTTTCACTGAGAATTCATATCTGTAGACTGACCATATAAGTTCTTGTCAGGAATGCCATGAGGGAGTCTGGTGACTGAATTTCACTGGTCTAAATGGAACTCTTATTCTATGCATATTATATTTGGAGGATAAGATCTTGACTGCCTTTCATCCTATTTTCTCTAAGGAGCACCTTGAAGTAATCTTTCATATAAAGGAGGTCAAATTGGACTAGAAAAGCCTTGGCTCTCTCTACAAGTCAAATGTTGATGAAAAATGCAGCAACAAACTTTTAGTTTTTAATTCCCTGGATTTGGCATTTTGCCAGTAATTCTGAAAAACATTTGTTAAGGGATTTGTCCCAGGAGGCAGTATTGTGAAATGTTAAAACTACAGATCATATAGTCAGATAACTTGAGTTCAAATTCTGCCATTTACTAGCTGTATCACCATTCTGAAAACATTTCTTCAGCTGGAATATATGAAAAGTGTATTGACATCAGATTCATGAAAATTAAATGAAATAAACATCAGGAAAACACTCAATATCTGTCTTGGCACACAGAAATGCTTAACAGATACTATTACTAGTTTTAATATTGAGAGAAAATTACAAATATATTTAAGTATTTTAATAGAATTTGTTATCAGTAAGGATGTTATTATTGTCTCTTTTATGTGCAGGTGCTGCACTAATTCTGGGGGATAAAGCATTAATAACACGCTCTCCTCTAAGAAAATAAAGTCTAGAGAGTAGCCACCTGCAGTTTATTTCAATATAGTGTTATAAGCAATGAAATGAATGACTAAAAGTATGTATGAGATGTGGAGATGCATTGCTCAGTGTAGACAGATATAGAGAAGGCTCAGTGGAGTCACAGGGGGCTTCCCAGGTAGCTCAGTGGTAAAGAATCCACCTGCCAATGCAAGAGATGTGGGTTCAATCCCTGGGTCGGGAAGATCCTCTGGGGAAGGAAATGGAGAATCCTGGATTCTCCAGGAGAATCTTGCCTGGAGAATCCATGGACAGAGAGGAGCCTGGTGGTCTCCAGCCCATGGAGTGGCAAAAGAGTCAGACATGATTTAGTGACCAAAATAAGGACGACAACAAAGTGGAGTCACATGGCATAAGCAGTGAAATTTTACTTGTGGGGCAATGGCACCCCACTCCAGTGCTCTTGCCTGGAAAATCCCACGGATGGAGGAGCCTGGTGGGCTGCACGTCCGTGGGGTTGTTGAGTCGGACACGACTGAGCAATTTCACTCTCACTTTTCGCTTTCACGCACTGGAGGAGGAGGTGGCAACCCACTCCAGGGTTCTTGCCTGGAGAATCCCAGGGACGGGGGAGCCTGGTGGGCTGCCGTCTATGGGGTCGCACAGAGTCGGACACGACTCAAGCGACTTAGCAACAGCAGCATGAGTCACTGAAATTGTTCGTTTGCTGCTTCCCGCTGGAGCTTTCAACCTGGGCTTAAATCAAAGGGGTTGAAGAGCGATCAAGCATTCTTGTTTTATTTAACTCTGAGCTTTCATGGTCTGACAGAAGATGTGAGAAAACAATGCTATTCTCTGTACAAAACAACTTTTGAAATATTATGTATCTTTAGATAGTCTAGTACGGGGAATACATCTTAAATCTTTTTTTTTTTTCAGCTTCTTTAACATGTACAACAAACTACATTCTATTCAAGTGTTTAAAACCCTAGACCAAATCAAGTTAATAGCTTCTGGTGTTTAATTAAGCAAAAACAAGCAAAGAAAAAAAAAGAGTTACATTTTAAAGGAAACAGATTAGAATTAAGGAAAATTACTTAAATACATTAGCTGTTCATCCTTATTTCCTGTGGCTTCCCATGTTTTTCTTTCTCCCTGAGATATTCTCTTGGCAGCAAATACAGAATCTCAAGATCTGTATTCAATGTAGACATCTGGATTTCTTATATCTTCGTCAGGGGCATTTTACTCTCCTAATTAGGACCAGGGCTTCAGTGGCTGCGGGCTAAAAATCAAGCCCAGTACAGCTTCTCACACAGTGTGAAGAAAAGGGGGAGGGTGGAATGGGCCTTTAGTCCTCATTAGATGCCTGATATATTTTATTTGTACATTTTGCAGAAACTGCTTGGCAAGTGTGGCAATGCCACTGTGGCCGCATGTGCTAACTGGAGAACGTGAAAGAGTAGTCCTATAAATGCAGGGTCTCTGGGGAATTTGCCAGATTGGAGGTTTAATCCCATTGTCTTTCTAATGCTAAAGGCATAAAAAGACACTGTCTCAAATTGTGGTCTCCTGATACCAACGTGGCTGATAATGATCACATGTCAGATGTGAATGAACCACAAAAGGCAACCTTGTCTTAAGGGTGAAGTCCTTGAGTGGATCCATATTGTGTTCTAACCCTGGACAGAGAGATTGCTGCACAGTAACTTTTTTGAAACGCTTCTTAAAAAAACTGTTCAAGGAGGTTCTGAGTATCACAGAGGTATAGAGTTGATCCTTAAAAAATTCAAGGGTGAGGGGTGCTAACCCTTGGGTAAAACCCAAAATCCATGTATTGCTATCTCTGCCTCAAAAACAAAGGAGATGTTAAAAACAGTTGGATTCAATGAGTCAGGATTCAAACCCTAGTGCTTGTGATTTCAAATATAATGCTCTCTAATTGAATACAAACTTTTCTACACAGTTCAAGATATGTAAAATGAAAATATACTATATTTACTGAAAATTACCCGCATATAAGTGAACCCATGCAGTTCAAACCCTTGTTGCTCAAGGCTCAAATGTATTGATATATCAAGTTGCCATTCTTGGTAAGTAAATGACAGAATTTAGGTAGTGGCAGAGTTTCCTAACTTGCATAAAAAAAGATTTCAATGTTTAGTCACTTCATCACTACATGTTATAGGGAGAAAGTCTATAGAGAGACGAACCACTGTGACTCAAGTAAAAAAACCAGTGGTATCTACAATTAGAACTCAGGTTTCTGATTGTAACAAGAGCCTTCTCATTTTCCAGGAAAAAGACCACATTACGCCTTTCAAGGATGGACAAGTCAGGATAAGTCAGTCTTTTTTTGTCTTCCTGCCTTATGCACTTACAAAGGATGTTCACTAAGAAGATAATGTCATTATTCAGACAGGGCTGACTCTCTCTAGAAAAAAAAAAAAAATCTAGGCTTCACCTGAGTGGTATCTATTTAAGTTTTCCACTGTGGGCACAAATGTTTATATGAAAGATCGTTACACTTACTAAGTCTTTATACAAAATAGCAGCTTCTTATAAAGTCTGAGAAGTTATAACGATTGATCGTATGACCACAAGAACACCATTGGCCTAAAATGATTCCTGCTCCCTCTTTTTTTTTTTTTTTCATTTCTGACCTGTATTAGAGGGTATTTTTGAAATAGTGACCAGCCCAGCACACCCTAATTTGGCTGGCAAAGTTCTCATTTTAGTTAATAATCCACTCTACAATAGAGTCCAGCTCTTCACTGATATAGAAGTCCAACACTGAATTTGTTAAAAATTCTGATTTCATCCTTATAGTCTAAATTTCAATGTTGGAAGTAGTCTTAAAAGATGATTTAAGACAATCATCCACCCCAGGGATAAATCACATGTCAGATATGAATATATCTTAGGAACTCCAGGAAGAGCTTCCAGAATCCCTTGGGAATTTATACTAAAATCTGATCATGTTCATTTAAAGATATCATATTTCATGTACAGACTAGCTGTTTCTATAATTCCAGCACGTGTCTTCCAGTTTTACACCGGGACTTCTGGGGAGGGGGGCGGAGGCGGTGTTGTGGGAGAGTCAAACCAATTCTCTTTTAGAGTATTTATGTGAGAGTAAATCAGTAACTGTCAGCTCTCCTTTCCCCAGATTAGACATGGTCTTTTCAGTGGTGGGGAGAAGGAAGAGCTCACATCACACATAGCTGTTCCATCATTGCCCAGAATTACTTTTCCATGAGCAAATCAGGAAATAGCTCCTTTTTGGTAGCAGTTTTCTTCTGACTCATTGGCATTGCAACATCTGCAGTATCTTTCGAAATGTAGTTTGTGTGTGTGTGTGTGTGTGTGTGTGCGTGCGCACGCGCCCACACATGCCACTCTCAGTCACGTACAACTCTTTGCAACCCCATGGACTATAGCTCACCAGGTGCTTCTGTCCACAAGATTCTCCAGGCAGGAACACTGGAGTGGATTGCCCTTTCCTTCTCCAGGGGTTCTTCCCAACCCAGGGATTAAACCTGCATAATTTAAGGTCTTGGATTTCCTGGGGAGGTTCTCTGTATGATCTACAACAGTCACTGACACCTCTGTTCTTGGTTTTGTGAAATTAGTTTCCGAGTCTGGGAGTTTTGAGCTCACCGCCTTGCAAGGAGAGACGGCTACTGCCATGCAGTTTAGGCTCTGAGCTGCAGGCTTGGAGAAAGCTGTACTTCACAAGGACAAAGAAGCCAAGGAGGGGAAGGGGGGCATGTTTATTTTCACTTTTCTCAGACAACAGTGGGAATGAATCTAAACTCTGGCAGGAGACCACGAGGTGCCAAACTGACACTGTCATTTGCATAATGTGTAATCTAAGGTGTTGATTCATCTCAGATAGACAGGCATGTTTAGTGAGGGGAGGTGAAACTACCCATCACTCCTCTGTCTGCCCTTTAAGAAACCAATCACATTCCTTCTCTCCATCAATTCCAGAGGCAGGGACCTTTCTGCTCCATTGAACCTGCTTCCTGGCTCTACTTAGCACACTGACTGATGGTGCTAGCTGTTTCCTGCGGCTCCTCTGATGCCGTGAGTGCTCTGCTGCTCCCAGGCAAAGGAAAGGAACAAAACCATCATGAGTGCAAGTGGGTGTTTGGTGTGCATTTTGGTTTCATACTTTATTTTGTAAAATTGCATCCCATCTCTAAATGGGACTTACCTTTTGAAAACTGAAGTATACACATTTGGAAAGTGTTGTGCAGTTAAAATGGAACCACTTGATGTTAATATAATTACAGAATAACTGATTCTAATAGACTGTTGCAGTGGGCATTTGGCATAGAATTTTGGTTTTAAAGATCAGATATACCCACTCCAGTATTCTTGCCTGGACAATCCCATAGACAGAGGAGCCTGGCAGGCTATAGTCCATAGGGCCACAAAGAGTCAGACACGACTGAAGTGACTTAGCATGTGTGTGCTTTTGCCTGTTTATGTAGTAGCAAATGCCTTTGTTTTAACAAATGAATCCTCTCATTTTTATAAAATTCCTTTCATTAAATATTTAGTGAGACTTGTATTTTTAAACATACAGTGGTCAAAAGGGAGACTTATATAGCTCTGACTTTTGCAACACTGTCTTAACTCATCTGTCCCATTTCCACTACACAGTAATGATGTTTAGTATCCTTGGTAAGGGTAAGATGCTTCTATATCCCTCCCACCATAAACAAACTCTAAAGATTTATACAAATATTATACCTATTTTATAAACATTTTTTCTAATTCTCAAACATTTAAGAGGCATTTCTAATTCCTTTTGGTTGAATCACATGAAATTGCCAGGTATGCAGCTTAAAAATGATTGAACTTCAGCAGCTTCATATGCCTCAGTTCCACAGCTCAAGATTCAAACTCAAGTCAGGAAGGATCTCAAGGATCAAGCTAGCCTTTCTTCCACTATGCCAGCCTGCTGCCTTATTTATATTCCAGGTGGCTTCAAGCATGTAGTCTAATACATATTTCAATTTCCATATAACATGTGGATAATATTTGTAGACTGGCTTTTAAAAAACAGATTTAGAGGAAGCATAGATCTTTGTCTGATAACCATTCAGCAAAGTGTTAGGTCTCAGTTTTTAGCCACTGTAAAGCTGGCAGTTATCAAGAACTATTAGATATCATTTCTTAAGTCATTAATTCTCTACTTTCTACATATGGTACAGTTTCCCAAAGGCCAAACAGCCATCACTAGTAACGGGCTCTTCGTGAAGCAGGCGAACTCCTGCGTCACTGATTTCTCCTTTTGTGTTTTCTCCTGCCAGCAAGGCTTCGCAATTTCACAGGTTTTACGAAATAACTGAGAAAGACTCAGATAATCTTCAAAATATCCTTCCCCTTTCTTTCTCACTCTATTAACATCTCCTTTCCACACTTTCATTTTCGTCCTTCTCTAACCCTCTCTCTTTTCTAGAGATAATCCTCTAATTTTTTGGCCACAGGTGTTTCGCTCACATCCTTATACTGACCGTTTTAAGAACAGATCTGCACATCTTAGAGGAACCCAAGTGACTGTCATAGTGAATATGTCCGAAAGATGAATTTTGAGAGCAAATCATTGACTGCACAATTCATAGTGTAATTACATAGTAATCACTCAATTTGCTTGTGAACCCTGAATCCTCTCCATGGGCTTTAAACAGATGTCACAGCAGATGCACCACACTGAAAGGAGAGTTTCTATTAACTGCAGCAGTAGCTGGGCAGAGTATCTTCAATGGTGCTGCATTAACTTGGTAGCAGAGGGTACTGTTAGGAAGGAGGATTCAGACTTCAGACAGGAGAGGGACAGAAGTTGCCAAACATGAGAAAGTTTCTATGGGTAAGTGTATCAAATAGAGCAGCAGCATTTCAAAGGATTGATGAATACGTGGCTTTGGGATTATGTAATAGTTACTGATAGTAGGGATGAAATTCTGGAGAGAACTTCCCAGTGTACAAAATTATTTCTACCTATGTTACTTCATTTGATTATCACCAGAATCCAGGATTGTAGGTATGGTGTCTTGGGGTTCAGAGGTCATCCAGGTTCTTACAAAGGATGTGAAATGAAGCCCAAGCCAGAACCCAGGCTCCCTGACTCCCAAGCTACTTCTCTTAGCATCACACCACTGCTTCGTCAAGTATATAGTTCAGTCAGTCCATCCACTGGACTGTGCACGTGCTTTTAATCGAACTGGCTGACCTTTTGATTTGTGAGTTTTAAAGTCAAAGTGATTAAATCAGTTGTTTATGAAAATACAGATAAGAAGCCCTTGTTTATTTTTATATCAGTCTCTTGGTTTTGGTCGTATTTATTTTCAAACAGCTACAGTTTGAAATCAATTCTTTGTGCAACACAGGAGATTGCCAGACATCCATTCTTCTTTTCAACTGATGCCATAGTCATCCAGGAGAATCACTACTGGTAGCATCGTCTTCAAATACTGTATGGAGAACAATGCACTATCCTGATACTGATGCTTTTAAATTGTGGGCGAGTTTGAAATAAAAGAACGTACAAACTCCTCATTGACAACATTTCACTGACAGATAGGAAAAACTTGAATATGTTCCTGAGTTTCCTCCCTGATCAACACTTTCATGTTTTTTAAGCATGAACGGATCCCTATTCCATCTCATTCCAGCTGAATATCTTTCCTCATTCAAATCTGGACAAGAGAATGTTTGCTCAACAGCCTGCCCACTACTGAGCCCTGCTCCCTGGTGTGTGAAAAGGTCTCCTTAAGTTTCTTAGTAAGGCTCAGCATTCATGAGGCTGCTCAAGGGGGGAGAGCTCCAGAGAATTTACTTTTCTGAGTCCTTGAAGGCATCTCCCTGGGGCATGACTTCCAGACACAGGTGGTGACTGGTGAGAGTGACAGGGAAATGATCTGATTGTCTGTCAATAGGACTCCCACACATATGTCAGCTCTGGGCTGGGAAAAGCTGCTTCTTCTCTTTCTCCTTCATAAAAAAAAAAAAAAATTATCAGCGCTCACCAGAGATTTCTTTCCCGTTTTCTTGCCTCCCCAAAGACTCTGTGGTGCTTGCAGCCCCTTCTTCTGCCTCCTCCATTTTCTCAATGGAATGACGGCTGCCCTACCCTCACTGTGCTGTCTCCCAGCTCACCTCTCTCCCCACTCTCCTCTCTTCTGCTGGGGATTTATAGCCACCTTTGGAACACTCTCCCTCCTAGGAACCCTCTTGCCAACATTTTCTGTCCTGTTCTCCCACCTTCCTCCTGAAACCAAGCAGGACCCTGTGGGGCTCCTGGCCACAGAGGCCTTTCTGCTCTCCTTCCCCACTGTTTCTTGTCTGTAAGGAATAGACTCCAGCCTCCATGACCTTCCATCAATCCCAAAGGAAAGATTTAAAGAACTGCTGTTAATCAGAGAAAGGACAGGATGCTGAGACAAAGAAGGAACAGCCAAGAAACAACAGTGCAGCCTTGAGACAGAGTCCTGGCTCTGCCTCAAGTTCAGTTCAGTTCAGTTGCTCAGTCTTGTCTGACTCTTTGCGACCCCATGGACTGCAGCACACCAGGCCTCCCTGTCCATCACCAACTCCACCTTAAGAGATACATATAAAATCCCCAACAAATGGAAGATGTTAGCATTCCAGAGAAGATCACAATTAGATAATCTCAAGAAGCTCATCAGGAGATCACCCAAGGCAAGATTAAAGGAACCAGCTGATACTGCTGCTGCTGTTGTGTCTGACTCTGTGCGACCCCATAGATGGCAGCCCACCAGGCTCCACCGTCCCTGGGATTCTCCANAGATTTTCTTGGCCTCCAAAATCATGGCAGATGGTGACTACAGCCATGAAATTAAAAGACGCTTGCTCCTTGGAAGAAATGCTATGACAAACCTAGAGAGCGTGTTAAGAAGCAGAGCCAACAAAGCTCTGTATAGTCAGAGCTACGGTTTTCCCAGTAGTCCTCTATAAATGTGAGATTTGGACCATAAAGAAGGCTGAGCACTGAAGAATTGATGCTATAGAATTGTGGTGTTGGAGAAGACTGTTGCAAGTCCCTTGAACAGCAAAAAAGATTAAACCAGTCAATCTTAAGAGAAATCAACCCTGAATATTCATTGGAAGGACTTATGCTGAAGCTGAAGCACCAATACTTTGGCCACCTGATGCTGGAGAAGATTGAGGGCAGGAGGAGAAAAGAGTGACAGAGGATGAGACGGCTGGATGCTATCACCAACTCAACAGGCATGAGTTTGAGTAAAATCTGGGAGATAGTGAAGGACAGGGTAGCTTGGCATGCTACAGTCCATGGGGTCATAAAGATTCAGACATGACTTAGCGACTAAACAACAACAACGTTTTTGTTAAATAAACGGGAGACTGTGAGGCTGAAGGAACGTAGTATGGAGCCTTAAAAACAATCCGATCTTTCCCTGGTTTTAAGCTGGAATGCATCTGAGTTAGTCCTTCAGTAGTTCAACAATATTTTCATTTTCCTTTTATGTACAATTCACAGACTAGGTCCTGGGGATTTAAAGAGCAATGAAGAAAATTCAAGTGGCTTTCCCAAAAATCTGATATGCTATGACCCTTTCAAAAGTTTGATATAATTTCATGATACTTTTCAAGAATATAAATGTTCTAATTTATGTCTATTTATGAAATGTTAGTCTATATAAATGAGTTACTTCACAAATGATTTTGGTAGAAAATGATTTTATAACAGGCAAAACAAAGCAATGGGATGGATCCCTATTTGAATTTGGCTGTCAAATTTTTTAGCTACAATTTTAGGTCTTTGAATTTATGGATAGCAAAAGCTGGTTCTGAAAATTAAGAACAGTCCAGGGCATATGTGCAAAAGAATTCAGCAAAGTTTGCATATTGACTGAACCAACTACTGCCCTAGCTGGACTTTTCAGGCCATGCACTGCCTATCTTGCAAATACTCTTGTAGTAAATCATTCCACATAAGCTCATGGAATTTGAACATGTCTTCTGGTTTTGACACAAACTGTCTACAGCCGGTTAACAACAATGAGCCTTGAATATGACCCATCTGTGGGCAATTGCTTTGCTTTTCTCCCCTTCTTCTTCTTCTATAGGCGTTTTATTCTAGATCAGTATTTTTAGCAATGGGTATGGCATCTGCCGCTAGAGACAATGGATGAGACAGTAGGCCAGCATCTGTACAAATATTTCACCACCATTAAAACCCAGCAAAACAAAGCCAACAGCTTAAAGTATACGTCCTGCAGATGTTGAAGCAGCAACAGCATCCTTTAATTCAAAGGGTAGCGTCTTGACCTGACATGCACCTGGAGAATGATCCTCCTCCTCACTTCAGTGGTTCTCCATCATTCCCAGGCACATGTGGTGCAGACACTCGCAGCCATATGGACCACCAGGAGGCACGGTGGGGATTCTGCAGCAGCACCTGCAGAGGGTGGGAGGTGGGACGTTCCCTTTGCCCTGACTGAATCACACTCAATGGGGGTTTCTATATTCCAAGATCAATACGACTTAAAGCTGTGGCCTGGCAAGCAACAGGCCCAGTATGGGAAAAGTGCATCTTTCCCTCCAACGTATAAAGCTTCACCCTAGGTTTTCACACTAGGCTTTTATTGATGGATACTTAGATGTGAAAGGTAAATGCACATCTGTTACTTCCAAACTGGGCACATTTTCCTCACTAGACCTTTGAAAGGAATGGGGAGCTAAACCTGACACTGTGAAAGTGTTTTCCACACCTTGGCTAAGCTGTGAAAGAAATCCACTTAGAAATGTTTTGAATAAACAAGGTATCAGTTAGGACACTTGTTAAAAAACCCCACAAGTTCTTTTTGGAAAACAAAGACGGGAGAAGCCTATAGATTAATGATCTCATAAAAAGACTAAATACAAACATCAGACACTCAAGAAATAGGTTTATAAGAAGTGGCTTTGTAACTGGGCAGGGTCCTATGGGGCATTCCTGCGACAGACACCTTTTACACATCCTTTGCTTTAGCTACTCTCTGATGTATCTAGATAAATAAGTGTCCACTGCACACTTTCTGAATTGTTTTATGGATGCTAAAACTTCCACCAAGGGGAAGAGATTAACTGCTTGATCACCATGAGCATGTGGCCCCCAGACCTATTGGTACTTAAATATTGATAATGTTAACTCCTGTTACACTACCCTGTTACCTCATCATGAACCAATTAGAATTGTATCTGAGCTGATCACATACCCTTGGACCCCCCTTCCCTAACCCGGCCTTTACAAATGCTTTAAAAAAATTTTTTTTTAGATTACACATTTAAGCAACATCATATGATATTTGTCTTTCTCTGTCTGGCTTACTTCGTTTACTATGATAACCTCTAAGACCAACCATGTTGCTGCAGCTGGCATTACTTCATTCGTTTTTATGGCTGAGTAATATTCCATTTTAATCTTTAAAAATGATACAAATGGGCTTATATGCAACACAGAAATAGATCCACAGACATAGAAAACAAACTTATTTCATTCAAAATAGAAGAGGGAAATCAGAAGAAGGGAAATAAACTTAGAGTTTGGGATTAACATATACAGAAAGAGGAGAGTGAAAACGTTGGCTTAAAGCTCAACACTCAGAAAACGAAGATCATGGCATCCGGTCCCATCACTCCATGGGAAATAGATGGGGAAACAGTGGAAACAGTGTCAGACTTTATTTTTTGGGCTCCAAAATCACTGCAGATGGTGACTGCAGCCAGGAAATCAAAAGGCGCTTACTCCTTGGAAGAAAAGTTATGACCAACCTAGTAGCATATTGAAAAGCAGAGACATTATTTTGCCGACTAAGATCCGTCTAGTCAAGGCTATGGTTTTTCCTGTGGTCATG
>SJYA01000393.1:153580-196484 GCA_006410615.1 Neotragus moschatus | reverse complement strand
AAAAAAAAAAAGCTTTGCTAAAACTAATAGGGGAGTTTGAGTTTTTTGAGTACTAGCTGTCCCAGACTCCTTGGATGATGCCCTAGAGTAAAAGCTGCACTTGACTTCAACATACTTGGTGTTAGTAGACTGGATTTACTGTGTGCAGGCGAGAGGGCCCAAGTTTGGCTCAGCAATGGTTTCCAACCTGGTATTCTAATACTCTGATTAATGCTATTATTTTTCAAGTTAAAAAAAAATACTTTATACAATAACAGCTTTTTATACTTCTTTTCAAAATTGTTTTAGGTTCTATGTATTTATTTAGTTTTGTCTGTGCTGGGCAGACTTTTCTCTGGTTGTGGTGAAACTAGAGAAACTCCCTGGGTGTGGTATAGGCCTCTCATTGTGGCGGCTCCTCTTGCGGAGCTCCGGCAAGGGCTCTAAGGGGCGTGGGCTTCAGTGGCTGTGGTGTGTGGGCTCAGTAGTTGTGGTCCATGGGTTCAGCTGCTCCGTGGCATGTAGAATCTTTCTGGACTAGGGATTCAACCTGTGTCTCCTGGCATTGATAGGTGAATTCTTTACCACTGTGCTGCCAGGGAAGCCCTATTTTTCAGGTTTTGAGATCTAGACTCTCCTGCTCACTAAGGGTCCTGGAAGCCACTCAACACCTCACTCCTTTAACAACAGCATCACCTAGACTGCTTGCCGTTCCCTGNGTAGAATCTTTCTGGACTAGGGATTCAACCTGTGTCTCCTGGCATTGATAGGTGAATTCTTTACCACTGTGCTGCCAGGGAAGCCCTATTTTTCAGGTTTTGAGATCTAGACTCTCCTGCTCACTAAGGGTCCTGGAAGCCACTCAACACCTCACTCCTTTAACAACAGCATCACCTAGACTGCTTGCCGTTCCCTGTTGCCGTGACCTTGTCCAGGGTTTAGGTAGCCCACCCTGGCACTGAGAATAGGATGAGTGTGCTATATCCTCATGTTTTCTTCCCATGTTGTTATTTTTTTGCCCGATTTCTTCCCAGAAGGAAGTTGCACATTTTAACCAGATAGATATGAGGAAAAGAAACTGTTTTTCTCCCAAGATAGCAATCAAGGACCTTGGGCAATATGTGCAGAATTTTCTGGAATTCTATTAAAAATTATCTGATAAACTGCCTTTGGGTCTCTGTGTTGTTTCCTTTGTGTGGGGTGAGATGTGAGACCTACTTACTAGGCTTAGCAAGCTTAGCTGGATATTACTTAAACTTTAGGCAGTAACAAAGATGTGCTCTGTAGTGCACAGATGGCTGGAATGATCAATTTGAGAGCTGAAACTTACAGTAAGAATTACCTGGTTCTACCTACATTCATTAAACTTGGTGTAATAGTAGCCCCAAAGATATGGTACCTTAAGTAGTCCATCTGTTCCCTCTATTAAAACCTTCTTGGTCTAGCTTTGAAAAACCAATCAGTCTACTTTTCTCTTTGAGCAAAAAATAAAACAGATATTTTCAGAAAAGTCACAAATCATCACTCCTGTATGTATACTCTTTGTAGTATTACATTTTTTCCTGGGAAGAAAATGATAATAAATACAAAAGGGATCTGTGAAATATGCCTCCATTAAAGTAAAATACAACTCTTTCATCAGGCTAAATGATACCTATAACGGCTTACTTCTCCATGGAACTGTGACACATGTGACGGAATGAGAGTGGAAATGGGTCACACAGAGTATACTTTATTATTATTATTTTTTAAAAGTGTATCCCTTGGGGGTGTTTTGGATAAATGGACTGAATGTTATTTCATTTCCGAGGTCTTTGCTCAGGAAGCCAATGAAGCCAAGTGTGCAGAGCAAAAGACACCTGCTCAAGGTCAAAGAGATGGGTGAGCTGCTGCGAGACCTCACTCCATCCCCCACCCCCAGACGAGGCCCTGCCAGGTCCACAGACTCCAGCTCATTTCCTCTTTGTTACCTGGAAAACTGAAGATACCACAATCATGCAGAATCAAACAGCATATTTTACCAATCAACAGAGCTGAGTACACTGTGAACTCTCTAGGATGAGAGAAGACACCACACATGCCCACACTATACCACCGTCACAGCAACAATTCTTATTTTTGTAAAGCAATTATCAACTTATGTATAAATGATTACAGTATCTGAGATCCAAGATCTCCGGAAAAAATCAGACGTTGCAATCACAACATAATCGAGCTATTTTGGAATAGAAAGCCTACTTGCTCTTCAAAACATATAAATATCTAAAAATTAAACAATGACCCACTTAGAGCAGAACTGCTTCACTGAGATTTTTTAAGGATACATTTTAAGTGAACTTCCCTCCTTGATGAAAAATTTCTATAGTTTAATACTGGTATTTCCCAACCTGGGATGAATGTGTGTCTCTGGGTGTATGTGTCTCTGTGTGTATGTTGGGGGGTGGGTGGATGTGGTCAGCAATGATGAGTTAATTTCCTCAAGTGATCTGATCTGAAAATCCATCTGTGATCATTTACAGCCTAAAAAAATAATGTCCTGTACATGTAGGCACTATTATTTTTTCGAATGTGCACATATGCTTTCGTGAGAAAAATGCTAATTCATTTCAAAGTGTTGTCAACTTCATTGTAAATTTTTGTTATTACTGTTTTTTAATTTCATGGAATAAAAACATAGCAATTACCTATAGGCAACTGCAACATTTTAAATGTTAAGAAGGAGTTCTTCTGGGGTAGATGTGCTGAGATAATGTATTTCAAGAGTTACTGATAAAAATACTTACAATAAGGACTTACTAGAGATATAAAGTAATGGTGATATGATAGACGCAATGGATTTTCAATTATGTATGAGTCACATTATAAGAATCACTAAGCCATTTGGTTATATTAAGTCTAAATAGTTGAATCTAGCCTCAAAATAAAACACTCAGAAAACAATTAACTGCCATTGCCACTGGGAAAAAGAATGAGCTTGTGAGCAGCTGGTGCAAAGGTCCCTCTTTTTATTCTCTATACATCTATACTGTTCAAATTGTTTACAACAACCATAAATTCAAGTCTTCCTTTTATATTTTAAAAAATAATTAAAAGATATAATTGAATCACTCTGCTGTACAGCAGAAAATTAATACCACATTGTAAATCAACTATACTTCAATAAAAAATACAATAAATTTAAAACAAACACGAAAGTAATTAAAAGGAAAGCAACCACACAAAATGAGATCGACAGTCTCTTTGAAGACCAGTGAGGTGCTGGCTCCATCCCCTAAACATCCATTTTCTTGCACCAGGCTTGCATCAGAAACAGAGAATTGCTTCTCATTCCCAGTAACTTTGGAGGCTGCTCCCAAGTTGACAAACATCTTTATCACATGCTGCGCCCTGGGCCGCAGGCTTCACGTGGAGTCTAAGAGCTCCCAGGGAAGACTGTGAGCAAGCTCCATATCACCATGTCCGTATGTTGGGGGTCACAGGACTACAGTATATTCCCACCGAGCTGGGTTTGACTGTGCAGCTGCCTATGGGTGCAGAGAGGAAGATTGAGTCTCGCCTCCTCCAACCAAATGTGTGCTGGCACACCCTAGGGAGCATGTGTGAAATCCAAGTCTGTCCTACACCAGGAGGAGATTATAGCTGCCTGATCCACGGTGACTTCTGCCCTTAATAACTCTACGAGAGCTGGTATTCAGTGTTAGGGATGCATGCAAATCATGCGATACTTAATGCATTTAGATTCAAAAAGCTGCAGCAAATTCCATGCAACTCTTGCTAATATGGCAAGTTAATCTAAAATATTTTCAATTCTCTCCAAAAAAATACTGCCACGCTAAATTACCTCAAGTTAAGTAATGTCATGTTGTATTACGGCATGACATTCAGGTAGCTCATTGTAGCAAATAAAAACATTTATATCCTTCAGGGAGATTTCATGGAAAGCAGATGCACTATTTTTTTTTCCCTAAGGAATTTAGTTCAATTTTAGTAATGCATATGTGAAGTGGATAAAACACTACAAATAAAAGATTCTGGCTTTTATTTTATGTATAAATTAAACCTTGATATTTTAAGTATAGTACAGGGGAAGTGAATTATTTAAAACTAAGGCTCACATTTTCATTTCTGTCTGTCATATCTACATAGATTTTCCTTATTCATTCAATGGGAGGAAAACAAAATGAGGTGATTTTGATTGATTTTTTTAAAAATTTAGGACCAATATATACTAACTGGCTTTNGGAAGTGAATTATTTAAAACTAAGGCTCACATTTTCATTTCTGTCTGTCATATCTACATAGATTTTCCTTATTCATTCAATGGGAGGAAAACAAAATGAGGTGATTTTGATTGATTTTTTTAAAAATTTAGGACCAATATATACTAACTGGCTTTTTTTTCTCTCTCACACACACACACACACGCATATACATATATACACACATGCTATATATACATATACATATATATATAGGTATGAGAAATATACCTATATTGGAGAAGGAAATGGAAACTCACTCCAGTACTCCTACCTGGAAAACCCCGTGGACAGAGGAGCCTGGTGGGCTACAGACCAGGGGGTCACAGAGTCAGGCCCGACTTAGTGACTAAACCACCACCACCATGTATATACACACACACATAGTTTTTATTATTTTACTCTTTCAATTTTTTCTCCCCCCCCAACACCCCCCAATCCATATATATATTCAGATCCGATTTTGACTATGTAATCTAGCCAAGCATGTGTGGACCAGGAATGCCGCCTGTCACTGTGAACAAAGAACGTCGTGGCCATCAAACCTACAGCTATTGCAGCCACCCCTAATGGTGCACCTTGGGGAGAACACAGGAGGGAGTTAAACTGGATATTGGCCCTACAGAGTTAAGGTGCATATCAAAGGAATACTTTAATTAAGCCCAAGCTCTTATATTTTTCCATACATAGAAAATCACTAAATTCATTAACTTGAGATATGTATTTTCTCTTTAATTAGCAGTAATCTTTTGAGCTTCAACTTTTTTTTCCCCCCAGAAAGTTTCTATATATCTTGGCTCCTCCCTGATCTCTGCAGAACAGTCTCTCAGAGTTATCTGAGAAGCTGGATCCCAGGCTACAGTCCTCAGTAACGTCCTCAAATAAAACAGAATTCTCAACTTTCAGGTTGTGCATTTTTTCCAGTCTTTGTCAAGGATCCAATGCATAAACTCACTGTTCATATGGTTAATTGGCTGCTTCACCTTTTATCTCCTTGATGGATTCTTGTCACGTAGAAACCACCCTCGATGAATATATTCAGTGAGTGGCTCTTCTGCAATAGTTTTTCATGTATGGTTTCTAAATTCAGGTCCAGAACATGCCTCCTTTACACAAAGGCTTTCTCTAGACTCCATCTCTCAAAGCTAAATGAGCTGAGGGCCACTAGCTAGCTTAGGGCATAAAAGCTGTGCATCTAAGCTCTCCCTGGTCTAGAAGGACTTGTCAAGATTAGGTCTCCTTCATAGAACTGTCCACCTTCAAGCACAAGGACAAGGATCAACAGACTCCTTCCTTTTGGTAACTCAACATAAACTTCTCTTTTTTTGAGGGTGAAAAAATAAGCTTAAATGTTTCCAGAAAAAATTTCAATACTAAGGAACAATTCCAAAGTCTCAAAGATCTATGGTTAGGTAGGGAAGCTAAGTTGCTGATAATATTTTTAGTGTATTTACTACTTGCATTTTAGTTTGGAACTTGTATATATACATCTTTATGTTTTGCTGTGTTGTGGAGGAGGATTTAGCGGGAGGGTTGGGGATAAGGTGCAGTGATAATGAGTCATGGGGAAGGAAGGTACAAGTGGCTTTTTTCTCTTCCTAAGCATCTGATGTAATGGTAAGAAAAGACTCCAGAGGTTGTGTGATCACGGGAATAAATAATCTTGAGGTTCCAAATTTTAAAAGGCATCAAACAAGAATGCTTAGCAACAACCACCCTCAAAACTGCTTTAATGCCCCATGCTTTACCTCCTGGACTTCCTGTCTCAATGATTTTATGTCCATGAAATAAAATAATAGGAAAAGATTCAACAGGATGCCAATAGAGTTAATCATGAAATGGTATCATTCCTTCAGCATGAACTTTTTTCCTTCATTCAACAAATGTCTAATGAGAAAAGATTTGTATTGGGCCTATGGGCTTCCCTGGTGGATTAGATGGTAAAGAATCCACCTGTAATGCAGGAGATGTGTGTTCAGTCCCTGGGTTGGAAAAATCCCCTGGAGAAGGGAATGGCTACCCTCCAGTATTCTTGCCTGGAGAATTCCATAGTTAGAGGAACATGGCGGAATATAGTCCACAGGGTTGCAAAGAGTTGGATATGACTAACTAATGCTATTCTAGGCACTTGGAAACACATTAGTGCACTAAACAGATGAAAATCTCTGCTCTGGTGAAACGTATGTTCTAGGGCAAGAAACTACGCATGCTCACCATACATAATGCATTAATAGAACTTTCACTGAAGTCAAACAGAAATTGTATTAAAACTAAGAGCCACTGTCTACGGGTCTTGTACACACTTTAGATTTCATAGGGTAATTGAATTGCCCTTTAATATTTGCTTTAAACTCCCCCCTCACTTCTTAAAGAGATTACAATCTCTTCATAGTTTGACAAGAGCAGGAACCAGGCACAAGGAGTAGAGCCATAAAGAGTCATTTACAGTGTTCTACAAAGCGAGACTTCTCCAAACTCAAAATTGGGTTTAATGATGTGGATGGAAACAGTTGTTCAAACTCTTTACATTTGCTGGATAATCACTTTTAGCAAAAGTTAGTAAATTAAAAAGAAATCTTCCCAATATATTTGGCAATTTTCCTTTATTTCTGCAAATGACGGTCTGCTTTTGAAAGTTTTGATACATTTCATCATCAGTGAGACAAATGTTAGGATGTTTCATTCACAATGAAAATTATTACAGAATCAAGAGGCTGCATCAAGTGCCATATTAGGGAAAAGATATCTATGGCAATGTAAACGAGAGTGCATTCAATGAAATCATAGAAATGGAAAGCCCTTTGAAATGTTTCTTTACATAAGAATGCCTCTAAATAGATAAAAATTCATGTGGCATTCAAAAAATATTTGTTGAAGCCCAACTGTGAGTTGGGCTTCCCTGGCTGCTCAGCTGGTTAGAATATACCTGTAATGTGGGAGACCTGGGTTCAATCCCTGGGTTGGGGAGATCCCCTGGAGAAGGAAAAGGCTACCCACTCCAGTATTCTGGGCTGGAGAATTTCATGGACTGTATAGCCTATGGGGCTGCAAAGAGCAGGACATGACTGAGCGACTTTCACTTCATTACTATGAGTCAGGTATTGTATTTTATGTATTGGGAACAACTAAGTCATAGGTCATATTCTCAAGAAGCCAATTGCAAATAAGGGACTCAGAAATATAGACAATCTAACCATAAACCAATTTTATAATGATGGCATATTTAAGGTCATGTAAAAAAATTACCAAGATTATCTTATTTCATGGCCTCTCGAAAATGCTCCTTCAACTCCTTTATCAACCATGCTCACTAGAGAAAAAGCTTTATTTTTACTAATTTCTGGCACAATCAATAGGGTTCTTCTGTTTTACATGTTCTCAAGAGACAAAGATAAAATATCTGGTTACCAAAAAAAAGACAAAAATTTGATTATAATTTCTTTATGAGACCCATCATGTATTTTAGAATAAATTATTTTTTGAAAACTATTTTAATTGTTGAATTTACTTAAATACCATCACTTTCCAGCAAAGGTTTTAGAGGTATAAAGTAAAAGATACAATCATAAGACAAATAAAAAAGAAATAGAAAAACAGACCCATGTTATAAGTAATCAGACAAGTTGACCATAAGAGTTTCTGTTATTAATAGTTGGAGGCTTATTTAGATTTGCATTTGAGCTTCCTAGCAGACAGTGTAAAGATGAGAAATGTGACAAGTTAGTTACATAATTTAAATAATGGCAAGAATAATCATGCCAATTTTTCAGGGGAGATCAAGTTATTTTGACATTAAAATCTAGAATAGCTTTTACATGGAGAGAGAAGATTAAATTATAAAATGGCCACTATCCAAATACTGAAGCATATTTCATACAACCAGTCCAATAGAATCCAAGGACAAATATTAAAACAAATTTAGTGATGGCAGTTTCAGAAGGAAGTGGATCATTATGATATAAACACATGGCTCAGGATATGAATACATGGACAGATCAACTGCCCTCCATTTTCCACCAGGGCACTCTTTCATCTGGCATTGGAAATATCTGCGTCGCCAACAAGCCAAGGTTAATTCTTTGGGAAAAACCTTGGAGAGCTGGCTTCCTATAATGTTGCTTCATGGTGGATGGATGGTCCATAAGCTTTGAAATTTAAAGCAACCAGTGTTAGGATTGTTAGTTTACCGTGAACGATGAGAGAACAAGCCAGCCTGGATCTTTGCTTGTACAGGATGTAGAAGACCTTCCATCTTAACACAGAAATGAGCTGACAGAAATCAGGATTCTCCAGAGACATAATGTGGACTGATTCTAAGGTTTGAATAAATATCCCAAATATTAACACAGAGCACAGAAAAAATATGCTTTTATGAGGGAATTATTTGTAAGATGGATATAAGAAATTATTTCAGTTAATTCAGGCAAATAAATGGGCAATGGAGCCTTAAAAAGCAAAATGACTCTAAGAAGGATGAAAAGAAAGCAATGCATGTGCAAAACAGAGTTCTTCAAAGGCTCTCTCCCACCCTAATTAAAATTTTCAAAAAGGAGCATAGGTTTTTTTCTTCTCATTTCTGTTCTATAGCACTATAATATCAAAGTGCTTCTTTCTTTCCTAATAATTTTGGATCTCTTTGAATAATCTTTTAATTCTCTTTACCATGTATCTGCTACATAGGTTCTTAGGAAAATGCAAATTACATTTTGCCAGTAGAATTTCAACCCAAATACTCAGAAAAGCGAAGGAGAGCTGCGTTTGATGGTGGAAACCTGGCTCTGCTTATCCCAGTGCTCAGTGAGGCTGCCTCTTAACCGGGTTAGCCTTCCACTTCCCGCATTTATTTGTTCTTGTTCGGAACCCATTGTTTGCAATCAGAGAGCAAGCAAGTACTTGAGGCTCTGAAATCTATTTTACATCAATCCATAGATAATTTCAAAGGTGGAAAAGGAAAGTCATCTCCTCTTTATCTTGATATTCGTAATTGGAGCTCTGTGAGACTGTTTACCTTCCATCTTCCAAGGAAGCCATGAGATTAAAGCAAGGTGCGAAACAGCAGAGTCTTTGATCATTTTGACTTTGTGGAACTGGGTGGCCAGGATGAAAGTCCACAGTTGATCACATTAGTGAATTCCCTCTTAAAGTTTTTAAAAGAGAGAAATAAAAAGGATTTGTCCAACAAATAGCATGTTAGAAAAACAGTGGCAATGAGGTTGACCTTTCTGTTATATCAAAGGGGCCTTACTAAGTGCCTTATGGATAAATTTCAAGGTTGAGGAAAATAACTGCTACACAGGAAAGCTTTTTGCTTATTTATTTTTTCTGTTGGCTTATTTAGAGAAGCTCAAAATCTTAAACTACCAGTTAAATTGGGTGCCTGCTAAATGAGAAAATTTGCAACACAGAGTTTATTAAATGTTCTGGTTAGTGTTACACAAGGTATTACAAAACTCCTACAATTTTTTTTTTTTTAATGCAATGGTAAATCAACAGAAAAAAAAAGTTTTCTTTAACTTTACTAAGGCAATGTATTCTAGCATGTGTGTTTATTTATTAAAAATATCAAATTCAACCAGATTTATCTGAATAAGATACACATTCATTAGGCTCACTGAAAGTTTTATTCAGTGATAACAGAGCTGAAAAAATAATTGAGATGGATGAGTAACAAACAAAGGAGAACAAATTTCTGTTTCAAGAAGATTAGAAATATTTTTCAGCAGTTAGAGACAGATCTCCAGAATATGAGGAGGATGGGCACTTGACACAGCAAAAATTGCATAACACGCCCACTGAGGCTCCATCTTCCTGCTGAAATATCTATGGTGAAGAATTTTCAAATTTGGGGAAAATCTCACTTGAAAAACAGGCTGGTTTTGAAGTAAAAAGGGAATCAGCTGAGAGGTAAACTCTAAGGCTGATTTCTTCATCTTTCCCCTAGTGGGATGAGAGTGGAGAAACTGTACTTAAAAGAGGAAAGAAATTCAAGGAATTGAGAGAGACAGAGAGACAGTTTGTAGCCTTTTGTAAAGTACTAACATTTTAAAAAAAGATGAATGAATGTCCATCATTCAGATGTCTGTTAACTTGATGCCATGCAGGTCAAACATCAGGTTGGGAGTTAAATTCTTCATTTCTAAAAATAAATGATAGAGGATATCTGCTTTATCCTTGGAGTCTTCAAACATTGATCATTTAGGTTATTTTACTTACCACCTTACTTTTATAGTTTGTCTTTTCCCTATACATCTTGCCTCTACAACTAGATTGGAAGAAAAGCCAAACTAATCATCTCCTTAGCAGCAGACAAGGTTAGTTCCTACCTGGTCCCCATTCTCCCTTCTGTACCCTTCATATACTAGAAGCTAGAAAGGCAGATTCTAGCTACAAATGAGTCACTGATCTAAGCTGCTCCATGGTGGCCTCATTTCCTCTGTCAGTGATTGGGTTAGGCAGGCACATTTGATTTAATCCTGACTGTGAGACTTGAAAGAAGATCTGCTGAGGGCTTCTGGGAATGGGTGCCTTCACCCCGAGAAGGAGGCGTTCTGAGTATACATCCTCTCTTTTATGCTGTCACCTGTTGACGTGTCTGTAAGTAATGCCTGCAACTACGAGCAAGGAGAATGGAAAGAAGGAACGAATGGGAATCATAGTTCCAATGGATGTGGATGAATTGACCAGTCCAGGGCTTACTTGACTTCCACACACGTGTGGTTATCAGAGATAATAAATTCCCTGAAAGCACCGTAACTGATCAGTTTCTAGTCCCTTAACCACACTAGTGAGTATGCAGCTTCCACTTCTTTCTCTTCCTCATCCTCCAGCTCTACCTACCTATCTACTTATTATCATCTATTTATCATCAATCTAGAATTCTGTCCTCCTGTCTTGGTTTCGTTTCTAAAAGTCTTTCTTTTGGGCTCTTAAAATAATTTCTAACTGACCTCCCTGTCTGTAGCACTGGTCTCTGACTACATCCAGCAGACTGCAACCATCCTGCCTTTTCTAGAAGGGAAATTAAATCACATTATCTTTCACTTAAATTCTTTAATAGTGTCTTCTTATTGGGAGATAAGAAAGCCTTCCTCAGCAAGCAATGCAAAGAAATAGAGGAAAACAATAGAATGGGAAAGACTANTTGGAAAATCATTCAGGAATTCTTGATAAACACTCTCTCAGAAGTAAAAAAATTGCTTTAAATAATGATCTAAGTATGAACTTTTCAATAGATCAATACATAAAGAAGTAGTTACTGCATGTATAAGATCCAGTGATCCAAAGGTGAAAACAATGTGATTTTTATCCCCGTTCACAAGGAAAAATACAAATTTGGCTTAGGGTATATCACACTGTTCACAGAAATAAGGCAGCCTTGACCCATGCTCACTTCATGTGGAGATAATTTATGGCTTTCTCCACAAAATGTATGAAATGGATTTATTACATGACCCTCTGGGCATATGTGCTTTACATTAAAGGACTGATCAAATGATCGTATTGACAGCAAAGTGAACCAAGGAATAAAATTCTACAGCAAAAATTCCTCATGACCATTCTTCAGAGACTACTCAAGTAGTCCCAGTTCAAGCAGAAGTCAGTATATACTGAAACCAGACTTTAAATTTAGAAGACTTCTCTGATTTTGGAATCTACCTAATTTTGACCTAGAAAAGCCTACAGGTTAAAGCATGGTCCCCAGAGGAAGGTCACCCAGGTAGGAATCCTACTACTCACTGGCTGCGTACCCTTGATAGAGTTCTTTAATCTGAGCTTTGATCTCCCCAAGTGTAAGAGGGGGTAATGGTAATGCCTATCTATAGAATTGTCAAGAGGATTTAAATGGGTTAATGTTTGTAAAACACACTTAGAACACTGCCTGGCACATAGGAAGTATTATGCAAGTGTTTGATGGATAAACAAGAATTTGTATTCATCTCCTGACACAGCTCCAGCGAATAACCTAAAGTGGAGACCTTTGCATTTATGCTACATTTACACAAACGGGCAACTAGGAAAAAATAATGTAGCTAGGAAAAAGGGGAGGCACTTTACTTAAGAGTTTAGTTAGGTCNTGATGGTAATGCCTATCTATAGAAGTGTCAAGAGGATGTAAATGGGTTAATGTTTGTAAAACACACTTACAACACTGCCTGGCACATAGGAAGTATTATGCAAATGTTTGATGGATAAACAAGAATTTGTATTCGTCTCCTGACACAGCTCCAGCGAATAACCTAAAGTGGAGACCTTTGCATTTATGCTACATTTACACAAATGGGCAACTAGGAAAAAATAATGTAGCTAGGAAAAAGGGGAGGCACTTTACTTAAGAGTTTAGTTAGGTCNTTATGCAAATGTTTGATGGATAAACAAGAATTTGTATTCGTCTCCTGACACAGCTCCAGCGAATAACCTAAAGTGGAGACCTTTGCATTTATGCTACATTTACACAAACGGGCAACTAGGAAAAAATAATGTAGCTAGGAAAAAGGGGAGGCACTTTACTTAAGAGTTTAGTTAGGTCAATACAAATGGTAATCTCAAAGCTCTGGCGAGGCATTTTAGTAATTAAGGGGAAGGTAGAAAAACCGCTATTTTAAACATCTCCTTATAGAATAAGGATTTGCACAATCTGATAGGAAAAGGAAGAGCACAGGGCTGACGGAAGGAGCCAACCAGGATTTGCTCAAGAATGTGGCATCAACCCCATTCTGGGGAGGGGTTGAGAGAGATGGGGTCTTTCTACTGGAGATATACTTTTCCTCCTCTGTATCAGTTTTAAACCCTTGCCTCTGAAGTTGTCCTTGAGAAGTGTGTGGTTGTATGGGTCAGGGAGCGATGGGAAAGGGGGGTAGGGATAGGTGGTTCAACAGCAGTGATTTAAGAATAGGAAAGCTTCAAGGTGGGAGAGGGGAGGTGGGATGAATGGGGAGATTGAGATTGACATTTATATACTATTGATACTATGTATAATAGTATAGCTATTGAGAACCCACTATATGTATAGCTAATGAGAACCCACTGTATAGCTCAGGGAACTCAGTGCCCTGTGGTGACCTACATAAGAACAATTCAAAAGGAGAGAGGATATATGTATACGGATAGTTTATTCATTTTGCTGTGCAGTAGAAACTAACACAGCATTGTAAAGCAACTATACTCCACTAACAATTAAAAAAAAAAAACATAAAAAAAGGAAAGCTTGCCCACAGCTTATCCAAGTGGTGACATCTTAGATGGAACAAGACTCAGTGCTCATCCTGGCCTCATAGTACCAAGGGGCAGAGGCATTCAGGTTCACTCCCATTGGCCTAGTTGACCCCAACTGGGGTGTTAGTCTAGACTGAACATCTCAGCTTAGGAGAAATAGTTTTTCAGGATAAAAAGGTGCTAAAATCTCAGCTGAGACCAACTCACTGGGTAGAATTAGATTTCCCAATCAGTAGGTTAAAATGGTCTTAGCAGATGTGCAAACCAGAGTGCCAGGGAGCAAGCCTGGGACTGAGTGTTCCTTCAAGGGGATACCCCTGAAAGGACTGAAGACTTCTAGTGATTTATTGTACTAGGTGATAGTCTGATGAAGTATCGAGTTAAAAAGAAGTCCCTACCTCTTTCAGAATTCTCTTTAGTTATTGCTAACTGCAGAGAAATCTGAACCACTTGTCCATCCTTGCATGGTGGTGGTTGTACAGAAAACAGAGGAGGAACGCAAAGGGAAGTGGGCCCCACCCTCACCCTTCTGTTTGCAGCTGCGATTGTAGCTGTGTAGGTTCGATACCATCTGTGTCTATAATTTCCACACTGTAACCACTTGGCACACAGTGATTCTTGATTCATGGTGAAGCTGGGAATTACAGGAGCAAAGGGAATTTAGAGAAGCAGAGGTGGAAAGCTCTGAAGGGATTTACAATGACATTCACCTTCCTCAATGTATACTACAAGAAAGGGTCTTTTTGATGTTGTGGTAATATGTTTTATTACCCAATAATAAAATAGCTGTTTTTCTTCGAAAAAAACTTTTCAATAGTAATGGTTATTATTACCATCACCATCATTATTATTTGGACTCTATCATTACTGAGCACTTACGTGGCAGGTACTGTGCCAAAGGCTTTATTTACACCCTTCCATTTTATCCTTAAAATATTATGCCATTTTGTTGGTGAGAAAATCAAGGCCAGAGAGGTTAAGAAACACAATAGCATTGCAAAGTTAGTGACAGAGTCAGGATTAAAACCCAGATCAGTCTGACTTGAACAAGGGCAGTAAGAATGTAGCCAACATAGAAAATGAACACATTACCAAATCATCATTTCTTTAAAGAGAATCAAATAATGCTGTAGAGCCTCATTACCATTTCCCCATATTTATTTAATTTGACCTTATAACCTCCCTGTAAGGCAAGTGCTGTCTAAATCCTGTGTAGCAGATGAGGAGCCCAACATGTTGTGTGTGAACAACTAACCTAAGGTGAAACTGACACGTAGGCTTCCTGGCTGCAAATCCTCCTCTTCCCACTAGTATGCACTAATAGGAATGATCTAGATTCAACAGATCTTTTATGATGTCGAAGCCCATCCAAATTCGGAGTAAGAGGCAGGCCTGCCATTTGCATCTGTGTTGATTTAATAGCTATAGTGATTCAGAAAAGCTGACTAGTGGGAATGACTGGAAATGAGCAAGGGAAATTGCTTTCAATGTATCACTCATGAATCAATGGTTCTTGCTGATTTGAACAGTTGGAAAAAAGTTTACTGATATGAAATTGGAAAAGCAGTTGTAGAGAAGCCCTGAGGCTGAACAGAGAGAGCTTTGTCAGCCTTCGCAGAGGGCTTTTATCTTCTCATTTGACTTCATGAACAGTGAGCACAATGAAAACGGATGCTACCTCCTACATGAGAACTCAGCAGCAAGAGGGAATCTGAGGTTTGGCCTCTGAAATCATAAGGAAATCTTTACATGATTCCTTTACACGATAAGGAAATCTTTACATGAACAATTCTAGATCTGTTAAATGCTCAGCACTTTCGTTAAATGCTCAGCACTTTCGTTAAATGCTCAGCACTTTCGTTAAATGCTCAGTGAAGCATGACATTCAAGGATTTTATGCATTTGTTCTAATTAGCTAGTTGATTTACTCCAGCAATAGGAAATAAAATATTTCTAATAATATGATATAGACCAGTGCATTGTGGTGTCGATCAATGAAAATTATACTGTGTTCTCATAGCTTCTTATCGACAACACAGTGAAGAACCTGACTGGAATGGCATGTGAACTCTTTCTAGATGACCAAAGAGAAGTTCTGTCCCGGGAGAGCTGTGTCACTATCAGCTGAAATTTGAAAACAAGGACTAAGGAAAGTAAAAGCTGGTCGGGAATGATAACCTGGTACACAAAGCCCTTTTGGGAATCTGCCTCTTTGTTGATCATCATGGGCTGTGTGGCCAGTGGTTTTCCCTCTGTTCTGCACTGCTGCGACCGTGACCACTTGCCCAGATCCTTCACTTCTGCTACTAACAGATTTGGTCCTCTGGCTCAGATTCTCCCTTTATTACTCAGCTATGGAAACTCTGACCTTGACTTATACCAAATGGCGATCATTACCTAAAACAAAGTACTTACTTTTGGGTGAAAGTGAAAGCATTAGTCACTTAGTTCAGTTGCTCAGTTGTGTCCGACTCTTTGCGACCCCATGAATCGCAGCACGCCAGGCCTCCCTGTCCATCACCAACTCCCGGAGTTCACTCAGACTCACGTCCATCGAGTCAGTGATGCCATCCAGCCGTCTCATCCTCTGTCATCCCCTTCTCCTGCCCCCAGTCCCTCCCAGCATCAGAGTCTTTTCCAATGAGTCAAGTCTTCGCATGAGGTGGCCAAAGTACTGGAGCTTCAGCTTCAGCATCATTCCTTCCAAAGAAATCCCAGGGCTGATCTTCTTCAGAATGGACTGGTTGGATCTCCTTGCAGTCCAAGGGACTCTCAAGAGTCTTCTCCAACACCACTGTTCAAAAACATCAATTCTTCGGCACTCAGCTTTCTTCACTTAAGTCATGTCTAACTCTTTGTGACCCCATGGACTGTTGCCCACCAGGCTCCTCTGTCCATGGAATTCTCCAGGCAAGAATACTGGAGTGGGTTGCCATTTCCTTCTCCAGGGTATCTTCCCAACACAGGGATTGAATCCAGGGCTCCTGCACTGCAGACAGCTTCTTTTACCGTCTAAGCCACCAGGATAACGCCAATTATATATTGTTTTAATGGACGAACTTCCTCAGGGCCACAGATTTATGTTGACCATGTGGTATAAGTCAGAAGTGCACAGGAAATGAATGGGGAGACTAATACATGTTGATGGTTCAATGCTTCTTATACCACANCACAGGGATTGAATCCAGGGCTCCTGCACTGCAGACAGCTTCTTTTACCGTCTAAGCCACCAGGATAACGCCAATTATATATTGTTTTAATGGACGAACTTCCTCAGGGCCACAGATTTATGTTGACCATGTGGTATAAGTCAGAAGTGCACAGGAAATGAATGGGGAGACTAATACATGTTGATGGTTCAATGCTTCTTATACCACAGTAATAAATATTGTCTTTAAATACTGCATTTTAAAACAGCTTTAAAAAAAAAACAACAACCTTAAACTGCCATAAAAACACTAAGTCCTCATTCACTTAAAGCACTAGTTAGATACAAGAGGGTGACCACTTCTGCTATCACTATTCACACGTGGTTTTCACATAGTCATACTATTAATAGCACTGTCCTACTGTGCTTGAAATGCTCTGTAATCTCTTTTCTATATGACATCATTGTACATAGGCTTTCTAAATATTTACACAGTCCAGGGAGCCATAATTTTCATCGGCAGAGATTTTTTACTGTATTAAATTTCCAAATTTTGTCTCCCCACTCTTAATTGTTGAGCATTTGGGTTGTTTCCAGTTGTGTGCTTTTACAAAGAAGGTAGTTACAAACATCTTTGAACAAGTAGGCTTAAAAGCTACTTTCTTTAGATGATTCCCCAGGGTGGGGACACCAGCTCAAAGGTCATGATCATCTCCTTTAGCTCTTGCAGCTCCAAATGCTCTCTAAAAATAACGTGCTAATTAGCATGGCACCTGGGCAACTAAATCCTATCTTCACCTTCATGAATGTTTATACTGTCATGAAAAAAAGGAAACAGCTTCAGAGCTCTCCAAAAGCAACAGGCTATGAACACTGTCTGCAGTTATGCATGCCCACAGGACTCCTCAGAGGCACATATTAATACATCTCCTTGTGGTTGCCCATCAGTCTGTGGGCCCAGTGTCAGGGGCCACCATGTGTGACAATTACTGAGCCTCATGTGTTCCATGCCTGTGAGCTGGGCTGCTGGAATTCAGTACCTGGGCACCTTGGGGAACAGAGTCAGGGAGCAACGGAGTTTAAGAAGGAAACTGGCTAGATAAGGGGGCTTGGATTACTCTCACTAGGAACTCCTCATGTCATCTTTCTCATGCCGATTTACGCCTACCACTGCTGGTTACTCCTAAGACCGACCCTCTCCTGTTGCCACTGCTAATGGTCATGCTCATTTCTGCTCTATGCAGTCATCAGCCCCGGCTTCTGCCAGAGGTTACTAGCCTGGAAAAACTGCTTTTAAAATCTAATGAGATGGGTGGCGTCCTTAAGTCAGAGGAAGTTAATGACCACAGAAACTTTGCTGAATTTCATTTCCTCTGACTGCAGGACTTGGCATTTGAAACCAAGATTAGCTAGAAGGGCACATTGTCTCTTTGACCTCTATTCCTGCCCTCGCCAGAGTCTCTGGGCCACCATCGGGGCAGGATCAGACAGTTTCTTCTCCATCCCCACCCCATGCTAAGCAGTCATTTCACCCTCCTGATTGTTTGCTCTTAGAGGCATCAGCTCTGCTGGGGATAAGAAGATAAATTCCCAACTAGCTTCATGGTAAGAAAATGTGTGGAAAATGATTAAACGTTCTTCTTTCAGATTCCAGAAAAATAACTCCCACTCTGCTGGTGGAGGCATCACATAATGACTCAGAGGCAGGCGTTAGGGGGAGGTGGGAAGGGACTATAATGTATCTCACACCTCACTTGGCGCCAGGAAATAACAATTGCATGGACTCTCAGCTTTTACCATCTTTTCTCTCACTGTCATCAGATGTAGTTGACACAAAGATAAATAGAGAAATGTCTCCTGGTGGACCACTAACATTTGGGATTTGTTTTCCTCTGTTGAGTTCAAAGATTAAACCTGTTGAGTTCAATGATTAAACCTCATGGAAAAAGGTATTACATTTTTTGGACCCACTTTATTCTTTCTAATCACTTTTCTTTTTCTTTCAAACTTGTTTAGTATGAGATGGGGAGGAGGGTGGGTATAACAGAAGGTAGAAATGGTAAACTGGAAACTCTACCATATTCCCCCATGAGTGCCGACCTACAACACACAGCCTGCTCCTGTTTCATGTTCTCTGTCATCCACTATAAATTACATGCCCCACCAGACTCAGCCCATACCTTAGGGAGAACTCGCCAATAATCAGAGTCACACAGTCAAAAGCTCTGTCTACTATTTAACCTAAAATGTTTCTTTCTTTAATGTATTCTTATTATTTTCTCTTTATGGTTGCTGTTAAGATAATTTCATGATCTTGTAAACAGAGCTTTTAAAGGGACTTGGATAGATACCATAATTAGATTCACCTATTTAGGAAGGCTTCACAGACAATTTAAGTTTTTAGAAATATATTTAGAAAAATACTTGCAAACTTTTCTACTAAAAATCTTTAAGTGCATGCTCTGTTAAAATAACTTTCCCTCCAGGAGTGGGAATGGTGTATAAGAGCTTATTTTATTTATGGAATAATTAAGACAACACACTACATTCATTTGGATGAGCAGATCCTTTCACAGTGCTGTTGTATCATCTAACATTGCAATTCTTTGATTCTGAATGTGTGTGCATCTTTAGTTCTTCTTAATTGTTGTGAAATTCACATAAGAGACTACTAACCATTCTTAATGGAACAATGCAGTGTCCTTTGGTATATTTACCATGTTGTACACCACCACCTCTCCTGACTTCAGAAATCTTTTCATCATCCCAAAAGGACACCTTTTACCCATTAAGCAGTCACTGTCTGTTCTCCTCTCTTCAGCCCTTGGAACCACCAAGGGTTTTCTTGTTTCTCTGGATTTATCTATTCTAGAAATTACATATAAATGGAATCAAGCAATATGTGGCCATCAAAGTCAGGCTTTTTTTTTTTTTTTTGCATTTCTTTTCCATGGNTCCTGAGAGTCCCTTGTACTGCAAGCAGATCCAACCAGTCCATTCTAAAGGAGATCAGTCCTGAATATTCATTGGAAGGACTGATGCTGAAGCTGAAACTCCAATACTTTGGCCACCTGATGTGAAGAGCTGACTCATTTGAAAAGACCCTGATGCTGGGATAGATTGAAGGAGGGAGAAGGGGACAACAGAGGATGAGATGGTTGGTTGGCATCACCAACTCAATGGGCATGAGTCTGAGGAGACTCCGGAGTTGGTGATGGACAGGGAGGCCTGGTGTGCTGCAGTCCATAGGGTTGCAAAGAGTCAGACATGACTGAGGAAATGAACTGAACTAAACTGAACTAAGATGCACCATGGCAAGAGGAATTCAAAAAGTTCTCTTAAATGTTACTCCTAATTGTCTTAAGATTTAAATCATGTTTGTCACTGTAGACTCTTAGATGTTTAGAAAGTAGAAATTGAAGTTATATAGTGTCCCATTTCACAGACCAGGAAACCAAGGCAGGGAGCTCATGAAAAGTAATTCTTGTGTTTGTCAAGGAGTATGTTGGATACAGAAAAGCACTGTTGGTTAATGCACATGCAGGCTCTGATCCAATTTGCACCAAGCTTATCCAGTGCCTCTGATGGGGTCAGTGACACACTGGCTCATTCACCTGTGTTCTCTGATCTACTGCTGGGAAGGCTGAGTGTCATCAGTTCTGTCCTTCACACTTTAGAGGAGACAGGTTTAGTAAGGTAATTTTCACAGGTTCGAGAAACTCAGGGTCAGGATTGGGATGTGGACAGGGTCGTCTAATTCTAAGATTATGGCTTTTCCTCTATACTGTGTGAATTTCCATGAATGGATGGTTGGGGCAAAAAGGCGTGGAATTTTCCCCACAAAACACCCCCTCACATGGTTTTCATGTCCAGAATCCCCCATCATTCACATCTATGTTCTCGTCATGTGAATGACAGAAACTCGAAAAGCTGGGAGAGATAACATCTAGGTCTGGAGGTGCTGAGGGTAACTAGAGTTCAGAAACATCTCTTTGGAGGTGGGAAGCATCTGAGATGCCTCTAATTGTGTTTGTGTGTGTCCAGAGTTACACAGCCATCTCTTTGTACAGCTGCTTAATGCATTTTCTGATGTTCTTTTTGGACTCTTGTTTCTTTCATTTGATTACAGACACCTAAAGGATAAGGACTCTGTTGATGGTTTCTCTTGGGTCTTTTAACAGTACCTGGAGCAAAGCTGTTTAAGTTTCCTAAGATTCCTATGAACACTACTAAATCATAAAAAAAAAAATCCAATGTTGCATGATCTAATTTATAGTCTAAATAGCATGGAACTTGGGGAATGCTCGAAATAGACCATTTAAAAATTCCTTTGGTAAAACAGTGCTTGAACCAGAAGAGAGGAGACCTTAAAAATTAGAATTTTGCTTAACACCGTACCTCAGAACCTTCCTTTGAATTGATTCTCCTCCTACTTTTGTGTTTTGGTAATCTTATAGTCCATGTCTCTCGTTTATAGAATGCTGGAGTCTCAGGCATGCATGCAAGCTCAGTCGTGTCCGACTCTTTGTGACCCCATGGACTATAGCTCACTGGGCTCCTGTATCCATGGGATTCTCCAGGCAAGAATACTGGAATGGGTTGCCATTTCCTCCTCCAGGGGTGTCTCATGAGCTAATTAAAAATAAACATTTTCCAAGTATGTAGTTATAAGTTGAAGTAGGAAAATCTAGAAATTATAGAAAAGTATAAGAAAGAGAAGAATATCATCCATAGCTCAGGGATAACCACTATATCCCTGGTTTTGGGTGCTCTAACTTTGAGTTTAGTTTCCATAAGTATATGCATATATAATCCCTCTTTCTTCAACCGTGTGTGTGTGTCTCTTTCTCTCTTTATGTATGTGTACTTTAAAAATGAACTGGAATTATACTCTACAGTTTATACTTTTACGTAACATTATATCATGAGCATTTTTTGGTAAACATATCTTTTACTGGGTAGAAAACATGTCATCATTTGTACATAGTATAATTTAACTAATTTTATACTGGAAATATTTAACTGGTTTAAATTTTTGTCTCAAGTAACAGCATAAAGAATTTCCTTATTTTCAAATCTTTATCTGTACCTATATTTATCTTCCTTCTTACAGAGTTCCAGAACTCACATTACTGGTTATAAAGGCAGAAACATTTTAGGTTTTCTGGGAAGGTTAAATTTCCTACTACAAATTACACATGGGAATGGTTATCTAAAGGAACCTCATCAGCATTAAACTGTATCATTTAAAAATTAGTGCTTCTGCTCTGAGAGGCAAATGATAATATCTTATTACTACTTTAATTTGCAGTTTTTGATTGTTAGTGAGTTTGAATTTTAATAAATTTATTAATGTAATTAAGGAAACCTACTTCATTAGTTTAAGTCCAGTCTTGAGAATAAACACAGAGAGCTACAGAAGCAAATATCCAAAGGCCAATGATTTCTTCAGTTTCATATAGGAAAATAAAATTCTGAGAATGACAACAGCAAGGAAAATTGTTCTCCATTTTTTCAGTAATATTCTTATTTTAATATAGGCTATAGGTGCTTGCTGGGATCAAGGTATACAAAAGGTAGGGGACTTTGGCTGTTTGATCCATGTTTATTGTAATGCTAACAAACATTCAAATGATGATTATAAGAATGATTGTTAGAAAGTTTGAACATACTAGCTCACATAGTTTACTGTAACATGGGATTCTTTTTTTCAACTTTTAAATTATTTTTTGTTTTACAATGTTGTGTTGGTTTCTACTATACAACANTTGGCTGTTTGATCCATGTTTATTGTAATGCTAACAAACATTCAAATGATGATTATAAGAATGATTGTTAGAAAGTTTGAACATACTAGCTCACATAGTTTACTGTAACATGGGATTCTTTTTTTCAACTTTTAAATTATTTTTTGTTTTACAATGTTGTGTTGGTTTCTACTATACAACATGCTGCTGCTGCTAAGTCACTTCAGTCGTGTCCGACTCTGTGCGACCCCATGGACGGCAGCCCACCAGGTTCCCCCGTCCCTGGGATTCTCCAGGCAAGAACACTGGAGTGGGTTGCCATTTCCTTCTCCAATGCATGAGAGTGAAAAGTGAAAGGGAAGTCGCTCAGTCATGTCCGACTCTTAGCGACCCCATGGACTGCAGCCTACCAGGTTCCTCCGTCCATGGGATTTTCCAGGCAAGAGTACCGGAGTGGGGTGCCATTGCCTTCTCTGCTACTCAACATGAATCAGCCATAATTATGCATATATCCCCTCTCTCCCGAACCTCCCTCCCTGCCCTCATCCTACCCCTCTAGGCCATCATACAGCGCCAGACTAGGTTCCCTGTGTTATACAGCAACTTCTCACCAACTATCCATTTTATACACAACAGTGTGTATGTTATGCTACTTTCTCCATTAGTCCCACTCGCTCCCTCTCCCACTGAGTCCACAAGTCCATTCTCTATGTCAGCAGCTCCATTCCTCTCCTGCAAATAGGTTCATCAATACTATGTTTCTAGATTCCATATATGTGTGTTAATGTATTTGTTTTTCTCTTTCTGACTTACTTCTCTCTGTATAACAGCTCTAGGTCCATCCACCTCACTAGAACTGATTCAAATTCGTTCTTTTTTGTGGCTGAGTAATATTCCATTGTATATATGCAACACATCTTTATCCATTCATTTGTCGATGGACATCTAGGTTGCTTCCATGTCCTGGCTATTATAAACAATGCTGCAATGAATTAGGTACAAGTGTCTTGGAATGTGGTTTTCTCAGGGTATACGCCCAGGGGTGGGGTTGCTGGGTTATTTGGTAGATTTATTCCTAGTTTTTAAAGGAATCTCCACGAGAAATTACTTTTTCAGTGAATTTATATTACCTGCTTAACAGTCACATGGTGGTTCCACAAAAGAACAACTGAACACTAGGTTATCATACAAGGTCCTGTAAGCCTAGGCATAAACAATAGTCTTTCAATAGGACACTATTTTAATTTCAATCTGAAGCATGTATCTTTCAAGTATTCAGAATAGCTAGCTATCAGTTTAACCATACTTTCTGGTGTGGGTTTGGACCTTTTTAGGTCAGAAGACTAAATCTCCTCCAAGTTACTAGACTGGTAAGAATAAATGACCACCTGGACTTGGGTATGGTTTCCCCAAGTTGTTTTACTTTGGAATCAGCTAACAAGTATGCAGAAGAGTGGTAAGAGATAAAAAAAACAAATAAAACAAACACATGACTGGATATGGTTCCCACTGCCTTTGAAATTCTTTCTAGAAATACTGAAGTATAGTAGTTTAGCAGCCTATGAGGAGTGATGAATCTGCTAAAGGAGCCTAGAATTTTGTGCTCACTGAATTTTGCAACCTTTGCTTAGGAAAGTTCATGCAGAATTGGAGAGTCTGACCACCACCATATAGGCAACACTTTGTTTTTCTGCAGTTAATTTCTTTTTCTTTCTATTTTTCACTTATCATTTGGCCTAAATAAGGATCCAAACCTAACATGCATCTGCTGCATGTGACTTCCATTATTTCATGCATCTTCTCATGCAATTCTTTGTAGAGGTGATCTAGTTTATAGTAAATCATTTTAAAGTGCCAGTTATGGAAACATCCATGAACTATAAATTTAATATCATGAAAATGCACAGTAAATTAGGGCAAGGTAAACTTGATATTAATGTTTTCCTTATAAATAAATATATATATACACACACACATACATATATGTACTATACATATATATGTAAATATTATATGGTTGAATTATACCTTCAAGTATAATATTTTTTATATATATATATATATATATATATATATATAAAATGAAAAGTTGCTTCTAAATTACCTGATTCTAGACTCTGTTCTAAGTGGGCAAAAAATTGTTCTATGAGCTAAAATTTGTTCATAGATAAATTCATTAATTGATTTATTCATCCTAAAAACACTTATTGAGTTAAAATTTGCCAACTGCCCCATTCATTCATTCATACCTCAACACAATAAACATTAATTCATCCTCTCCTCAAATCAATGCACTATGCCACAGTGAACAAGCTATTGTCCTTTCACTAAGAAGCTCAGAGAAATTTTTGTTAAAACTGATAGTAGAGGCTCCAGATTGCCTCTGCCTAGGAGAGAATGTGTTTTTTTTTTTTTTTTTAGCTGGGAAAATTCTGTATTTAAGAAATTAGGAAATAGTTGGACAGCTCTATTAAGTGATAATTATCTCTTGACAGGTATCAGTAAAATTTAATCAGTACCACTGCATATGGTTAGATGAGCTTGAGAAGAGTAACATATTTGGTAAGTTACGTATTTGCAAGTGCTAAAATGTTTTCAGTTCAGTTCAGTCGCTCAGTCGTGAGCTAAAATGTTTAGGAGATTAATAAGGAAACATAAAACTAGAGTGACCTTTAATCCTGTAATTACAGATGGAAATGCATCTGTAGCTAATCAAAAGGTCTTGTGCTGCATGTCTAAAAGTAAGGTACCCTACTGATTCACTGGGTCTCCAAAACTGAGACTCTGTCTTAGAGAGCATTTCTACTTCCACAGGTTGTAAGCCATTAAGGGTTACATGATAATGGAGAGCAGTTAAACACAGGGCTTTCTAGTTACACAGACTTGAGTTCAAATGCTGAGTTAGCCATTTATTAATAGTGTGACCTAGGGTAGATATTTAACCTAAGCCTGCAATTTCCTTGTTCATAAAATAATAACAGTCACTTTTCATGGTTGTTATAACAACTAAATGAGATAATGTATAAAAGCTTCAGTGACACTTCCTGGCACTGAGCAAATGGTTAATACATAGCACTATTATTACACAAAATATCATTATGACTTTCTTCTCAGGTCAGCTTTCAAAAATAACCAATTTTAAGAGCACATCAAGATACTGTGTTGTTCAGGGCTTCTAAACAAACTCATCTAGGGGCTTACTTTGTAGCTTGTCAATCAAGCAACATGATTCTGATTATCCAGTTTATCAACCTAATGTCTGGCACTAGAAGCTATGCCAGCCTTTTTGGTTTCCTCAGTCATATATTAATTAGCTATTATTTTACATAGAAAAATCCTTTTTGGCTAACAAAGAGTTGAGGTATTAACAAAAGGTAGCGTAACTTCCATGCACTAAGTTATTGGAAAAGCTCTGGCAAGCAAATCCTAAGCAGAATCATCTTTCTCCCATTTTTATTTAACTATTGGTTAAATTTTTGATTTCCAGGTTCTGATTGAAACTGTCTGGTCAAATTCCAAATATGAGTGAGACAGGGACTCTCCAATGAATGCTATACTCCTGGGCTTTCCTTCTGACTTCTTGCTGTTTAGCTGCTAAGTTGTGTCCAACTTTTTTCCAATCCTGTGGACTGTAGTCTGCCAGGCTCCTCTGTCCATGAGATTTTCCAGGCAAGGATAGAGTGGGTTGCCATTTCCTTCTCCAGGGGATTTTCCTGACCCAGGGGTGGAAACTGTATCTCCTTGCGTTTATAGGCAGGTCCTTTGCCACTGAGCCACCTGGGAAGCCCTTTCCTCTGATTACTCTTCATTTTAACCTGGCCTCTTTTCATTCCTTCAATTTGTGTACAGTAAGAGGTGTTCTAAGAAGAAATGTCTAAGAGGTGTTGCTAAGAAGAAAAGCTGTTGAAGGTGGCCATGTGAAACCACTTTAATCATGTTTGCTACAAATTCATGCATACATGAAAAAATATATTCAAATGACAGCTAAGGAGTATATTTATTCATAGCATGTTGGAGATATCAGTTACTCAGAACCAGACATATTTAGGATTGGATGGAAAAAGGACAAAGGGAGAAAAGAAGTCTTTATGGTATTTCCAGTATAGATAGGCACTACAAAGACACTTCCACAAGTTACCACAGTTAGTTCTCACAAAGATCTTGGAATGCACTATTAGTCCATATTCTTAGGTCAGTCAACAAAGAACTGAAATAAACTGCTTTCCCCAAATCATAAAGCCAACAAGGTGTGGAGCTATAATTTGAACACAGTGCTGATTGCAAAACCTATCCTTCTTGCACTACCCAATGCAGAAAAAAGCTTGCTTCTCCAAAAGGATTTATCAGTTCTTAATAAATGTTTACTGGACACCTAGCTGCTGTCAAGGATGGGGCTCGGGTGAGGCACAGTGAAGGCCCTGGGAGATCAAGCTTTTGACTTAAGGAACAAAAAATCTAGTTGGGCATTTATAAATTTCTCTGACATCCGAAATTTCCTATGTCCATTTATAAAACTCAGAATTCAGAGTACTTGATGACCTAATTAAAAGAGGCCCTGATATAAAAAAATGATACATTTTTAGCATAAAATGTAAGATAAAATCTTTGTGACTCTGGCTTAGGCAAAGATACTAGACTTATTACTAATAACATGATCCTTGAAAGATGAAAGTTGGTAAATTGGATTTTATCAGGATAAAAATTTTGCTCTGAGAAAGACACTAAGAGAATGAAAAGACCAGCCACACATAGAAGTGGAATATTTTCAAACTACAACGCTAACAAAAAACTGATATCCAGACTATATAGAGAATTCTCAAAACTCAGCAAAGAACAGCCCAATTAGAAATGAAGAAAAGATTTGAATGGACATTTGGCCAAACAGGATATATAAGTGGAAAATAAGTGCATGAAAANATCTCCTTGCGTTTATAGGCAGGTCCTTTGCCACTGAGCCACCTGGGAAGCCCTTTCCTCTGATTACTCTTCATTTTAACCTGGCCTCTTTTCATTCCTTCAATTTGTGTACAGTAAGAGGTGTTCTAAGAAGAAATGTCTAAGAGGTGTTGCTAAGAAGAAAAGCTGTTGAAGGTGGCCATGTGAAACCACTTTAATCATGTTTGCTACAAATTCATGCATACATGAAAAAATATATTCAAATGACAGCTAAGGAGTATATTTATTCATAGCATGTTGGAGATATCAGTTACTCAGAACCAGACATATTTAGGATTGGATGGAAAAAGGACAAAGGGAGAAAAGAAGTCTTTATGGTATTTCCAGTATAGATAGGCACTACAAAGACACTTCCACAAGTTACCACAGTTAGTTCTCACAAAGATCTTGGAATGCACTATTAGTCCATATTCTTAGGTCAGTCAACAAAGAACTGAAATAAACTGCTTTCCCCAAATCATAAAGCCAACAAGGTGTGGAGCTATAATTTGAACACAGTGCTGATTGCAAAACCTATCCTTCTTGCACTACCCAATGCAGAAAAAAGCTTGCTTCTCCAAAAGGATTTATCAGTTCTTAATAAATGTTTACTGGACACCTAGCTGCTGTCAAGGATGGGGCTCGGGTGAGGCACAGTGAAGGCCCTGGGAGATCAAGCTTTTGACTTAAGGAACAAAAAATCTAGTTGGGCATTTATAAATTTCTCTGACATCCGAAATTTCCTATGTCCATTTATAAAACTCAGAATTCAGAGTACTTGATGACCTAATTAAAAGAGGCCCTGATATAAAAAAATGATACATTTTTAGCATAAAATGTAAGATAAAATCTTTGTGACTCTGGCTTAGGCAAAGATACTAGACTTATTACTAATAACATGATCCTTGAAAGATGAAAGTTGGTAAATTGGATTTTATCAGGATAAAAATTTTGCTCTGAGAAAGACACTAAGAGAATGAAAAGACCAGCCACACATAGAAGTGGAATATTTTCAAACTACAACGCTAACAAAAAACTGATATCCAGACTATATAGAGAATTCTCAAAACTCAGCAAAGAACAGCCCAATTAGAAATGAAGAAAAGATTTGAATGGACATTTGGCCAAACAGGATATATAAGTGGAAAATAAGTGCATGAAAAAATACACAATCTCATTAGTCTTTCAGTTCAGTCTCTCAGTAGTGTCCGACTCTTTGCGACCCCATGAATCGCAGCACTCCAGGCCTCCCTATCATCACCAATTCCCGGAGTCCACTCAAACTCATGTCCATCAGGTTGGTGATGCCATCCAGCCATCTCATCCTCTGTCATCTCCTTCTCCTTCTGTCCCCAATCCCTTCCAGCATCAGGGCCTTTTCCAATGAGTCAACTCTTTGCATGAGGTGGCCAAAGTATTGGACTGGTTGGACCTCCTTGCAGTCCAAGGGACTCCTAAGAGTCTTCTCCAACACCATACTTCAAAAGCATCAATTCTTTGGCGCTCAGCTTTCTTCACAGTTCAACTCTCACATCCATACATGACCACAGGAAAAACCATAGCCTTGACTAGATGGACCTTTGTTGGCAAAGTAATGTCTCTGCTTTTGAATATGCTATTTAGGTTGGTCATAACTTTCCTTCCAAGGAGTAAGTGTCTTTTAATTTCATGGCTGCAATCACCATCTGCAGTGATTTTGGAGCCCCCCAAAATAGAGTCTGACACTGTTTCCACTGTTTCCCTATTTCCCATGAAGTGATGGGACCGGATGCTATGATCTTCATTTTCTGAATGTTGAGCTGTAAGTCAACTTTTTCACTCTCTACTTTCACTTTCATCCAGAGGCTCTTTAGTTCCTCTTCACTTTCTGCCATAGGGTGGTGTCATCTGCATATCTGAGAAGACTGATATTTCTCCCAGAAATCTTGATTCCAGCTTGTGCTTCTTCCAGCTCAGCGTTTCTCATGATGTACTCTGCATATAAGTTAAATAAGCAGGGTGACAATATACAGCCTTGACATACTTCTTTTCCTATTTGAAACCAGTCTTGTTCCATGTCCAGTTCTAACTGTTGCTTCCTGACCTGCATATAGGTTACTCAAGAGGCAGGTCAGGTGGTCTGGTATTCCCCTGTCTTTCAGAATTTTCCACAGTTTATTGTGATCCACACAGTCAGAGGCTTTGGCATAGTCAATAAAGCAAAAGTAGATGTTTTCTTGGAACTCTCTTGCTTTNTGTTGGCAAAGTAATATCTCTGCTTTTGAATAGCTATTTAGGTTGGTCATAACTTTCCTTCCAAGGAGTAAGTGTCTTTTAATTTCATGGCTGCAATCACCATCTGCAGTGATTTTGGAGCCCCCCAAAATAGAGTCTGACACTGTTTCCACTGTTTCCCTATTTCCCATGAAGTGATGGGACCGGATGCTATGATCTTCATTTTCTGAATGTTGAGCTGTAAGTCAACTTTTTCACTCTCTACTTTCACTTTCATCCAGAGGCTCTTTAGTTCCTCTTCACTTTCTGCCATAGGGTGGTGTCATCTGCATATCTGAGAAGACTGATATTTCTCCCAGAAATCTTGATTCCAGCTTGTGCTTCTTCCAGCTCAGCGTTTCTCATGATGTACTCTGCATATAAGTTAAATAAGCAGGGTGACAATATACAGCCTTGACATACTTCTTTTCCTATTTGAAACCAGTCTTGTTCCATGTCCAGTTCTAACTGTTGCTTCCTGACCTGCATATAGGTTACTCAAGAGGCAGGTCAGGTGGTCTGGTATTCCCATCTCTTTCAGAATTTTCCACAGTTTATTGTGATCCACACAGTCAGAGGCTTTGGCATAGTCAATAAAGCAAAAGTAGATGTTTTCTTGGAACTCTCTTGCTTTTTCGATGATCCAGTGGATGTTGGCAATTTGATCTCTGGTTCTTCTTCCTTTTCTAAAACCAGCTTGAACATCTGGAAGTTCATGGTGCATGAATTGCTGAGGCCTGGCCTGGAGAATTTTGAGCATTACTTTACTAGTGTGTGAGATGAGTGCAATTCTGTGGTAGTTTGAGCATTCTTCGGCATTGCCTTTCTTTGGGATTTGAATGAAAACTGACCTTTTCCAGTCCTGTGGCCACTGCTGAGTTTGTCTTTAGAGAAATGCAAATTAAACCGACAATGAGATATTATTGAATCCCTATTAGAGTGGCTAAAACAAAAACTAAACAAACAAGGAAACAAAGAAAGAAGGAAAGGAAAGTGAAGTCGCTCAGTCATGTCCAACTCTGCGACCTTATGGACTGTAGCCTAGCAGGCTCCTCCATCCATGGGATTTTCCAGGCAATAGTACTGGAGTGGGTTGCCGTTTCCTTCTCCAGTGGATCTTTCTGACCCAGGGATTGAACCCAGGTCTCCCGCATTGTAGATGGACACTTTACCGTCTGATCCACCAGGGAACAACAAGCAAAGAAAGAAAGAATAGCACATGTGGAGGAAGATGTAGACCAACTGGACCATTCATACACTGCTGGTGGAAATGTCAAATGGTAGTCATTCTGCAAAACAGTTTAGCGGTTTCCCACAAAGTTAAACATATACTTAACATATGACCAGGAAATTCTACTTCTAGGTATTTCAGATGAAATGAAAATTCATGTTAACACAAAACCCTGAATGCATTGTTCGTATCTGCCCAAGCCTGGTAACAAGCCAGGACCCGCCAACAAGTCCCTTAGCTGAGGAATAGATTAACTATGGTATAGCCATATAGTAGAATACTCCTCAGCAATAAAAAGAAACAAACTATTGATATGTGCAAGAGCATTTACCTGCCTGCCTGCCTATCTGGTTACCATATGTACAGCATTTGGATGAATCTCCAATGCATTACGCTAAGGCAAAGAAGACAGACTCAAAAGGCTACTGTATCACTCCATTCATACCATATTACGGAAATAACAAAATTACAGAGATAGAAAATAGTTCTGTTCTCTGTTATGGATGGGGAAAGAGTTACGTTACAAAGGGGCAGCAATGGATTTTGGGGGGGTATAACGATGGAACTATTTTGTATGTCAATCATGGTGGTGTATTTGTCAAAACTCGTAAGAAATACACGCCACAGAGTGAATCTTATTGTACACAACTTTTTAAAAGATGAGAATTAAAATTCAAAATAGTGAAAAAAGAAGATTTAGGAAATTCGGCAACAGCCTCTACTCTTCCCTAGTTAGCTTGGGAGGAAAGCAGAAAGCATCTGCAGCGACTGGGGTCTCACTCTAGGCTTATATCTCACAGTCTGTCATATCTGCAGTCTCCAGAGCTGTGCAGACCAAAGTGACAGTTTACAAGTTCTGGAAGTTCAGAGGCTTCTTTTGTGTCTAGTGGGGTTGGCCTAGGATGTCAGAGCTGCTAGACTGCCTGTCCATGGGCACCGGGTACCCTCAGGAGAACCTCACTAATTCAGTGCAATTCCAAATACAATCTTTTTTTGCTGCCACCTAGCTCTTTAAAGAGAGATTTAATAGAAAAAGTTCTTATAATAGCTAATCCTTTAAAGGTGAGAAAATTAGGCAATTTTGGAAGTATATTACCTTTCTAAGCTGACTAGGATCCTGTTAAGCAATAATTTTCTAAATGGACTAGCAAATGTAACAAGACTCTAATTTATGATTAAGACATTAGTGAAAGCAAATAGGATCCAGAGGCATCTTGGCTATTGCTAGAAATATCCCCACACTCCCTACCAAGGGCTACCAAACTTTGCAATTTTCAAATGTCTTTCATGTACACCAGGTAACTTTAAGTGCATTTTAAAAGCTGGGAGATTTGAGGTGTCTGAGAGAGTCGCTGGTGACACCACCAAGGAAAAGATGAATTTATGAACTTCTCGGAGGCAAATATCTACTATACACACTGGAAATAACCTTTATTTTCCCAAGTGTCAGTCTGAGTAGCTAACATTTTAATTTATGGTCTGATATCTTTGAGAAGAAATGTGTTCCTGTCCTCAAAATAACTGCCTCTCCTATGAGTGGAATTTGTAATTGCACCATCATGCCACATCCTCTAACCTAGAGAGGATATGGCACACAAGTTAGCAGGCTTTCCTCAGAAGGGCAATGTTGTAAACACTGAGAGTGGAAGTCTTTTCACTCACCAGTTTTCAGACCATGACGGCTAATTTCATTTAAGGAAAACAAAACACCACCAGCCAGAAGCGAAGGTTCCTAATCCTACCATTCAGAGTAAAGATTTTAGTTTCTGGGAACCACGGAGTGAATAAGTTACTACAATGTTTAGAAACTTCTTCATATATTTAATAAATGCCTTTCTCATTAGAGTTATAAAGATTAATAAAACTTTCTCATATAATTCTCCTTTTGAAAAGATTCTAACTTTACTCCATTTAGTTGGAGAGGGGAATGGCTGCCCACTGCAGTATTCTTGCCTGGAGAATTCCATGCATAGAGGAGCCTGGCGGGCTACAGTCCACCAGGGTTGCAAAGAGTTGGACAGGACTGAGTAACTAACACTTTCATTTTCACCTCATTAAGGCCAAGCGTAACTGAATTGCTCATTTTTCTCCTTAACCTGGCAAGCTGGCAAATACCCAAAGACAGTCATATGACTACATCCTTACTTGCTTTCTCTGGTCTTTGTAAGGCTCAGACTACTCAGGCTTCCCTGGGGGACACTCAATCAGCCAGTCTTCTGGTGTGGATCAAGATTCAGTGTATAAAGCTATTACTTATTGTCATATCTTCATGTTCTAATAAATCTGGGGCTGAAGGAAAGCATTATGTGGAGTCTTTCCTTATTTGTATTTATTATTTGCTCTACTATGTTTTGGGTCCTTTAACTAATTTGGAATGAATCAAGGAATAATTATTTTTCTTTTTTTTCTTGAAAGTATGTTTATCTAGGAATAAAATTATAAAACTCATTAAACTCTCAAAGTGTGTTCACTTTACATATTTATAGAAGCATACTCAAGACGCATAAATAAAAATGAGTGGTTTTTGTATTTATGCCAATGTAATTTATACCTTTATAAAATGATAACAGGGTAAGGGGATTTCTGAGATTAACCCAGTCTTGTCTTTGGGTTTCACTATGTATCTGCATGCCTATACCTGGGTACGCACGTCCTTCTCAGCTGTGTAGGCAACTGCTGCATATTTAATGTAGGTTACAGCACTATTTGGAGCTCTTACACCTGAAGAAAGAAACGTTTTATACTGTTAATAATTCTAGTGAAGAGTATAAACTGTACTATAGAATTGAGAGGGAAAATGAGAAGCCAACTTTGAACTATCGTAATCTATTTAGGATTAATTTATAAATATGATAATGGGGATTCATGCTGGTACCCTAATGATTCTTAGGAATTCAGTGACTAAATAGACCAGAGGAAGGAAAGGAGCACTGGATATTTAATGTAGACTACAGTGCTACTTGGAGCTCTGAAACCTGAAAAAAGGAAAGTTTTCTATTGAAGCAAGTCTTGCTACTGAAATGAGGTAACTGTATGCATAAATACAAGGTATCTCTTCCCATAACACTCAAAAATGGACTGTGTTATACCCCATAACTTTTAAGCTAGAGTGATTTCATTTTCCAAAGCATCTCCTCTACTTTCATGTAAATGACTCTTGGCTGCATTGTATCCCAAACCTTTGGTCTTCATGAAAACTCATCAGGACTAGGATCCTTCCTCTTCAAGGATGTGCATGCAGCTTCTATTTTCCTTTGTTCCTCTGAAGACTATTTAGTACTTTTCTTTAGGAGCTAATAAGGAATTCAGTAACCAAAAGACTTTCTTTCTTTAAACATAGATACACTACTTTCTATTTTCACACCTGAATAGTTCCCAAAATACTAGAGTTCTCAAAATGCCTGTGTTGGACACAGACTACTGAGAAGGAGGGGCAGACCATAATTTGTCTTTTCTCTTGTCTCAGCAGATGCTTTCCACTTTGTTTAAAACATGCAGTTATGTTCAGTGTTTATTTACTTTTTTATTGATAAGCTTATTAAACGAAGTTCTTCCTTTTTGCCCTTCCTATCACTAATAATAGAAAAAGGCAAATAAAAGTGGAAAGAAAATATGTTTCCCCGATCTTTACTTTCATGAATATTTTCAGCATTTATTTTATTTCAAGATAAGAGTCTGCTGACTTATCCACTTACGGCATTTTTATAATACCTAGTATCATTCTGTAAACCTAGGTACTTGGTAAACGTTTGTTGTTTTTAATTGTTTTAACCACAAATGCAGCTTAATTATTATGAAACCTAGAGGTGACTTTTAGAATATATAGTAGTTTCTATGAAGAAAATGTATTTTATTAACAGATTTAATTTCACTACATGGTTGGTAAGTTTTTATTCACCCTATGGGCAAGAATAATAGCAATTGTTTTAAAGTCACAACTCTAAGAGTTCTTTTTGTGCTCGAAAGCAAGCATTTCTTGGCAAAAGATGAGTTCTTACAGAAGAAAGACTTTTGCCTTTGGGATCTTATTGGTTTTCTCACTATTTCAACTTTAAGCTAGCTAAATTGAGCCACTTCTGAAATCCTTCACACAAAATGTTCAACCTAAATTCCTCTCTTGCCTCTCAAGTAAAATTTGGTGGGGTTCATTCTTCACAAAGGAGCATGGATACATCTCAGACTCTGTATGTGAAGGGGCATCAGCCCAATTAGCACATAAATCATTAAGCAAGAAATGGCTGTCTTAAATTTTACCTTTCACTAGATAGCTTTTCCCTTCAGATTTCCTTTATAGTCACAAAGCCATTTCTTTCTTTAGATATGTCTCAAGATTCCTAGGGCATTTGACTGACCTGAGAGGCAGGAGAAGTGATCTGCCTCAGAGGAAAAAGATCCATTTCCATTTCTTTGAAAGTTTTTGAAATTACAATCTCAGGATTGTCACGAGGATGTACATTTTCTTTCAAAAGATACTTGCAACTACAAAGGAATGGAGTAGAAGAAGGAGTAGGTCTCTTTTGGAAATGCCTTATTCATGACCTAGTAATGTGAATTTCATTGATATGTTTTAATGGATTTACATGAAAATATTTTAAGTCACAATTTTCACTTAAATACCAGTTGACACATTATTGTGCTAAGAACTATAGCGGAAAAAAATGAACTATTTTGAATCTAGAACAAAGGGGGTGAAAACTATTGAGTGGGGATTACTGAGGTGTTTGCTTTTTAATTACCTGCTAACCTGTGCCTTTCTTTACGTACATATATATTTTTTAAACTATTAATAGTAAAAAGGAAACAATGAATCTGATAATTCCCCTGTCATCTGGGCTTCTCTATGCCCTCAAAATTCCAAGTTGATTCACTAACATGTATTGTGTACCTGCTGTATGCTAGACATCGTGGTGGTGAGTCAACAATGGACAAGGGCCAGATTGCTTAGAACTTGGTAATCAACAGACAGGCGAGCCCCTGAGCTCCGACCCCTTTGTTAAATCTGTGTAGAATAAATGTCTTGGTTGAACGCATTTGTAGGAATCAAAGACTTTTTAACCTGTGATGTTGGGTGGAGAGAGAATCAATTTCTTATCTTTATTTACAGAGGTTGAACTTCCTTGTTTGGAAAAGACTTTAACCTCTGAACAAAGAGCTAAAAAGATGCTTGTGAAATAATAGAGGTTTGTTTTGCTTACCCTAGCTAGTTACAAATCTATGAAGCTCTTGTTCACAGCCTTGGGTTACCATACTAGATCTCTTTCAAAGATCTTTCTGTTGCTTCTGCTTCCACTTGAGCATCCAGTGGACAATGGAAATAAACACCCTGACTTATAGTATTACCAAACAACATCAGAATGAATAAATTTAAACTAATACATACACAGAGAAAAGGAAGATACAGTGAATTCACTGACTTGAAATGCATTCTTCCTAGCAACACACGTTCAACTTGTATTTCTTTGATAAAAAAACAAAAAACTTATGCTGTTTCCCCAAGGCAGAAGGACCTGATAATGACAATAGGAACACTGTTCTGAAGGAAATGGTGCTTTGTATCAATCCAGCATCATATGAAAATCTATCTTTTGTTGCAGAAGAAAAAAACTGCTACTGAACTTTTTTTTTTTTTTAGTTACAGAGAGGGTGCTGAAAGCAGGCTAAATGACCACCAGATGACCACTGTTTCATTATTCTGTGTTATTTTCTGTTACATTTTCATCTGGAAAAGTTATCTAGAGCCTTGGAACAATGTCGCTGAGGAATGAACAACCAACCAGAGGTTATTCTCAGGGAACTCAAGGTCAAATCGGCACACATAACATTGAACTATAAAACACTCTTGGCACTCCAGGTTCAACTATACTGCATCCCAAACCCTTTCTCCAGTGCATGGAATGAACTGTTTATACAGCGTTCACACAGCTAAATACAGTGTATTATGAAAGTCAATTGGTGACATCTTTCTCTCTTTTTTTCTTCTGTAGAACATTAAATGATCATATGAGATTTTTCAAGCACCCCAATTTACAGGTGGTGAGACATAAGAGTAAAAATAAGGTAGCTTAAGAAACTACTAGAGAAGTCAAAGGCTTAAGTGTCACCTGCTATTCTTTAGATTGGCTTACTTATAAGAGGCTTAATACATGTATAAGGCAAAATCAACCTGCTAGTAGAAGATAATTTCCACATGTCTGAAAAGGAAGATGACAAGAGCTGAAAAAAATTCAGCAGTTCCTTTTAGTCTCAGAAAAAAGGGTGACTGTGGCATCATGGGCCTGATTTTTAGCAGGTCCTTCCTGGCCCTTTAACGCACAGCAATCTCTTGACTTCCTCTGTGTTCATCATGTTACAGGTAGTAGGCTGGCATGACGATTACTACCGTGAGACCCAGCTTCCGGCATCGGTGCCAACAGTTCGCCTTCCCATACCCAGGGTCCTTATCCTCTCAGGGACTCACAAAAGTGCCGCTGTGATCATAATTCTGGGCATGTTAATATTATAAATGGTGACCTCTAGACCAAAAATAGTTCTCTTCATTTATTATGAAAGAGGATCTTTTACTTTCATTAGAAGCTTAAATAAGTGTAAGTCTCCCCTCTCTAGTCTAGGACTCACACAGCAAAAACAAATCTTTGAGGCTATTAATTCTGTGTTTAATTTTTCATGTGACAAACTAAGGATGGCTACGGCCTTAAATGAACTCTCGAGTCCTTCTCGAATGACCTTCTTGGCTGTTAATTAGACTTTCAAACTAGTACCCTGGGTTCAGACTCCAGCGATGAGAGAAAAGGTTGAGCGAAATAAACCCAAGAGCACAGTCATGTATTTTTCATATTGTGCTTTCCCAGGAGCAGTTCAACTTAAGTAAACAAACCCTCAAAATGGTGCCTCAGCTATAATAACATCCTAATAGCCCTAGATGGACACAAAATCAATGCAGATCTATAGACATTCTGAGTCCTCCCTTTATAACCGGATATGCACTTTGTAAGATAACAGAGTCCCTTATTACAGATGGGGCTGCGGACGTCCTGAGCATGTTGGCATGCTTCAGTGTTTCCCCATGTGGTTGCCTCTTGTTTCCCGTCAGATTGGAGAGAAATGCCAGCAGCTCAGGGCAGCACAGTAGAAAAAAAAGCCCTTTGGTCCTGGGATTCAGCCTTGACCTTGCCAACTACTGGCTTGCTCCAAACAACCAGCTCTCAACAGGGGCTTCTTTGACCTCCATTTTCTCCTTTTTTTCCTTTCTATGATACTTTATGGATGCTTCCATTTTAACATTTGCGTGACATTAGAAAAACATGGACTTCCCTGACAGCTCAGTGGTAAAGAATTCACCGGCCAAGCAGGAGACTCAGGTTCGACCCTGGATCAGGAGATCCCCTGGAGAAGGAAATGGCAACTCCAGCATTCTTGCCTGGGAAATCCCATGGACAGAGGGGCCCAGCGGGCTACAGTCCATGAGGTGGCAAAAGAGTGGGACATGACTTAATAACTACACAACAAGAAAAATAGATGACTATCCTTTGGTAAGATTTTCCTGTGTTCCAAATGAAGTGATTTATGTACAAATTTATATATTAGAACTTCATGCAGGTAAGTAATACTATTCTTATATTCCAGTTTTTCACAAAGCACCAGGCTGTGTGCTGGGCATTCTTTCCTCCCTGTACATTCCCAGTACAAGGCTGTACATTATAAATGAAGAAATGGAGGAAACTGCAACCCAGGAAAGTTAAGGTCACTCAGCTAGTAAACAGACAACGTGTGATCTGAACTGGTATCCAAAACCCATACTCTAGCCATGGTCATACTCTTAGAGTATGCTTAGAGTATGCTTAGAGCCCATACTGCTCTTAGAGACTTACATATCTGTCTTTTGCTACTAGTCTGTGGGCTCTTTGAGAATGGGGACAACATTTGAGTCACTCAGTCTCTGTGTGTCTTACACAATGTTGGAATTGAGCAGTTATACACAGGCTTGCCCTCATCTTTTCAAAAAAGCTATTACTTTCTCTGCTTAAAGCAAAAAGCCCAGCCTCCAGAGTCAGTTGGCCATTAAGGAAACATTTCAGGAGGGCATCTTTCCTGGAGGAAAAATGCTGCAAGGCTGAGAGCCTACCATAGCTACTGCTTCTCTCTGTACAGAGTAGCCACCCACAGACGCACTGGGCCCAGGTGGACATGTTTGTCTCAGGCAACACAATTTTCCTCCAACTCAGCTGACTAGGTCAGAGATCTAGGCCTGGCCATCTCTAGACTGGCTTGTGGCACCAGAGGTAACTTGCTTGAGGGCCTGTGTAGTAATTAAACTAATCAAATCCTCTCCCTGAGAGATTAGATGCGAGGCACACAGTGAGGCAGGGAGCTCGAGTCACTGACTGGCCCAGTAGAGTTGCTGTTGCACCCCCATGACAGGCCTACAAGGCAAATGAGCCCACCTCCTCAGCTTCCTCCCTTCTTTTGCATTTCTACCGCTGAGAACATCTCAGAGTATCTCAGAGCCAGTTGCTGAGGCAGGGTGGAGGAGGGGCCAAGGGTGAAAAAACTGATGAAAATACATGATCCCAAGCTTTAAGGAGCTATGATCTATTGAGGCAGACAGAGATGTTCATAGGTGATTATACTCCAAGACTAGATATGCTTGGCTGGACTGGACTCTGCATCCAGGCTCTCTAAAAGGGGGTCCTGGATATCACTACCCACATTCATTACAGGCCTGCTTGACAGCTGGGAATGGAGGGAAAGAAGAGGAAGGGAAAAGGGTGGAATCTGGGGAGATGGAAAAGAGGAAACCCATTATAATTCTGCTCCCATTTGAATTCATGTATTTCAGTAATTGCCTGCAGTGCTTATTAATGTCATGTTTAATAAAAACTCTCTCTTAGCATATTTTGAGTGAGTTTGGTGCTGAGGGCCAATTAGTACATGAGTTCCAGGACTGCATCAGAAGTGGGGAGCGAGGATGACTTCTTCAAGCCTGAGCTGGGACATCTGCTCCTCTCCTTCATGTGAGGGGCGTGAAACCACACCCTGAATTATGAGCTGGCTTTATAATGCACTCTGGGTGTCCCAGTGCTGGACCTGCCCCACAGTTAGAAAGTAAATAGGGAACCAAATCAAATCAACCAGACTGACCTTGGTACATGTACAAGGCCTGGGTAAGGGGACCCTTTATTTTCAGATTATGATGGAGAAGGCCATATCCTTCCAGAAACTTAACTGATCGTTCTTTTCTGTCTGTGACCAAGCTACCTAAACAGAAACTTGAGTTTGCTGAAGGGCAGCTTTGAGAAAGAGTGGCTCTTGCTCCTCTAGTCTCCCGGGGTGATGGGGGTGCTCAGCTGGCCCACAGTATAATGGTTTTGGCTGGATGGGTAGACTAGGGTTTTATTTCACACAGCTCATTATTATACTGAACTGAATGGCCACAACAGCAAATTATGTCCCTCAGCCTAATAATAGCTGACTCTCTGTGAATGTTTATGGAGTGCCAGGCCCCTTAAAGCCGTGCCGCCTTCTTTATCATTTCCTCTGAGGTTGTGAACTATGCCTATTATTTAGTCTGATGTTGCAGATGAGGAGAGAAATACTTAAGGAAATAACTAACTTGACCCAAACAACATGGTGGTTAGTGGTGAAGACATGGGATTTGAACCCACTCCTTTGGACATAAGAAGTCCTTCTATTTATTGCCCCAATATTCTGCTTCCCAACATTCAAAGGAAGTATTCCATGTGCTTACAAAGAGAATGGGAGTGAAAACAATACATGTCTCGGTTCTGGAATAAATGCCAGTAAATTGGTCAGCCCTTCTGACTGATTTCTCTTTAAGCACCAAGAGCTTCTTGGATATCTACATGGCTTCTTTCTCTGCCCACTTCTGGAATTCTCTTGTAGTGATTTTTTTTTCCATCTCTGCAGAAATTTTCTAGTTGAAACACAACAGTGGAGAGGTATGATGTAAAATAATTTCTTATGCTGCCCCAGCTTAGCTATTCACTAGTTTAGCTCACAAGTAAAGCAATGCATATTTCAAATGCCATCCCCCGAGTAGCCACAGTCTGCAGCTTCAGCCTGCTGAGCCAAAATTAATTGGAGATAATATCATAATAGGACGGTATTGATCATAGCATATTACTAAGAAGTGTGGGCCTGTGTTAATTAACATAATTCACCATCAGCACTTGGTATATTTGCATACAGTCAGACAGGCATTTTGTCTGCATAGATCAATACATTTTTGAGTGGTGGCAGAACTCACCTCAGAAATGATCCATATATTCAATTGCTTGTACCTTTTGTCTCTACCCACACCCTGCCCACCACACACACACACACACACACACACACACACACACAAATACACACACTGCCGGCCTCCCTGCTTCCATACTGGCTATTTGAAAACATGTATAGCTTTTGAGAATCTCAGGGACGGGGGAGCCTGATGGGCTGCCGTCTATGGGCTCGCACAGAGTCGGACACGACTGAAGCGATTTAGCAGCAGCAGCAGCATAGCCTTTGAAAATATGAATATTTGGAAGAAACAGAAATGTTGGCATAAATGTAGGAAGCATCCTGGGGAACAGACTAAGGGTGGAGTCCTGGGCAAATTCAAGCTGCCTATAATCTCCCTTTCTTCACAATGATCTGAGTATTTCTCTTTTATTTTTGTGCAGGCCAATATGCTACACTGCCTGCCATTTCAACAATCAGAAATTCATTAAAAAATAAACAGCCTCTTTTAAAAGACAAATTATCTCTTTGAAAGTTAGGGGGCTGTTGGTGATTTATCTACTTAATCAAATTTGCCCAAATTTCTTTTTATCCCATTTATTTCAGACAAATTGAGTTTAAGAATGTGAGTTTTGACTGAGCACTGGGGAGGGAGGAAGTATATTTTCTAGCCCAGGCTCATCCTTGATTCCAGAAAAGGGAAAAAATTCTTTGTCTTCCTTCCTCCTTCAGAGGGCTTTATGGGGACATTCAATTTGCAGAACTCAACTGGCTAATTTTTTCCATTCCCTATCTTAGATATGTTTAGGATTAAAGAGCCTTCTGTGGACTGGCTTGAGCAGTTAACCACGGTGCCGGGAGCCAGCATGAGGAATCCCACCCGTGACAAGGTCACGCGGCAGGAGATTTTGATGGGCAAGGACGAGTCAAATCTCAGGGTTTTTCTCCCTGGCATTTCCTGGGCATGTACCCCCCCAAACTAAGAATCTGCCTGCTTTTCCACTCTTCTGACATTCTCTGGAAAAAGTCAACTAAGGGCTTTAGTCTTCTGCCTTTGACAGAGCGTTTCAATCCAAAAACCCCTCTGGTGGCTTTCTAGCCTGCCTGCAAGACTCTTACAGCTGCGCATGTGATTGCTTGAGGCCACCTGACTGTGGAAGCACAGGAAGCTTAAAACATCCTAGGAATGTAGGAGCTTCCGAGGAGTCAAAATCATTAGAACAGGACTGATTAAAGGTTTCATTTGTTGAGCCAATACTTGCTGCCAAATTTTCATATCTTTTATTTGTAAGATATAGAGTAGACCTGATATTAACAATATTAGATCTTTGAGTTAAGTACTTTCTTTGTTACAACCCACTGCACCTTTGTTCTATAGGAACGTAGCTTCGGAGTTCTCTGATTAGCGGACAATTATCTGAGAAGTGAGCCATACAAATGCTAACAGGCCTGTTGGCCAGAAGATAATGTAAACTACCTGAGACCTTTTGTATAAGGGAGATATGCAAAAGGAAAGCCTTGTCTCAATGAAGGTCAGGACTATTGCCCCTGCATAACTCTGCATATTCCATTATGCACAACTTGGGGTATATGAGCTGATTTTGAAAAATAGTTTTTGGAGTCCTGCATCTGGAGTCTTGCATCGGGAGTCTTGCATCGTGAGTCTCGCATCTGGAGTCTTGCACCGATGCTGGGCTTCCCCCGTGTCTCGTTTTACTCTAATTTCTGGCTGAATTCCCATCTGGGGCGTGGAGGCTCACCATGTCTACTTACTTGTCCTGGCTGCTAAGACCCACGCGAAAGGGAGCCCAAGGTGGGGCACTCTCCGATATTCAAACAGATGCCAGTGGCCCAACCTAGATGGTGCAAGCTCCTTGTCTGGAACTTTATTGGCTTTCCA
>SJYA01000393.1:114521-144191 GCA_006410615.1 Neotragus moschatus | reverse complement strand
TTTTTTTTTTTTTTTTAATTGAAGGATAGTGGCTTTACCCCTCTGGACTCTAGGTTCTGAAGCATCAACTACTTTCACTTGCCTCTCCATGTATACTTAGCATAGAGCCTGGAACACAGTTGTTGCTTAATAAATGCATGAGGCATTGAAGACGGCAAGAACGATTCTCATCACTTGTTATTAAGTAGTGTGAGATCACAATGACAGAGATGCCGATCTGTCCAAGGAAGATGGGCTTTGGCTGGCAATATTCACTCAGCCCCAGTCCAGTAAGTTTGACCTCAGGCTTTTCTCCCACGCACTTCAAAAAAGTAAGCCACAAACACGGTCACTTATTGTGGATCCAGTGTGACTAACTGATAGAATTCTGGCCTCATATCCTGATTTCTACGCTTTCCTCTGGCTCCCCCAAATTTGTGGTCCATTAAGTTTCTCCTTCCGAAATTCTGCAACATAGTTGTCCACCTTCCCCACAGTTGTCCACTTTTCACCTTCCTTTAGTTGTGGTGCTTTCTGCTGCCTCAGCTTAAGAAGACCCTGTTCTAACCTCTAATACTTGGGTGTCTCCCAAACCCTAATCATACCCTACTATACCAAGGAGGAACTCTGATCTCAGAAAAAGCTTCAGGGAATTACTTTAATTTTTGTTTCCTTCCGTAAAAGCCTTATGGATCTTTGAGAATTTCTAGCAAAGGTGGGAGTGGGTGCTCTTTTCCTCTGTGATAAATTCCCAGGATTTCAACCCTCATCTCAGTGGATAACTGAAGGCTTGCCTTGGGTGATCTGCATGCAAGTACTTCTCACCCCCCAACTGCCAATTTTTAGAGCAAAGGCTGAACAGGTTATTTATAACTTAAAGGGGTACTGAGTATTATTTAACACCCTCTGTATACTACATTATGCTTCTTCTGCTCTTCCTAAAGAAATCACATCATGGTACTATGCTGCTAAGTCACTTCAGTCATGTCCAAATCTGTGCGACCCCATAGATGGCAGCCCACCAGGCTCCACAGTCCCTGGGATTCTCCAGGCAAGAACACTGGAGTGGGTTGCCATTTCCTTCTCCAATGCATGAAAGTGAAAAGTGAAAGTGAAGTTGCTTAGTTGTGCCCAACTCTTAGAGACCCCATGGACTGCAGCCTACCAGGCTCCTCCGTCCATGGGATTTTCCAGGCAAGAGTGCTGGAGTGGGGTGCCATTGCCTTCTCCGTCATGGTACTACATTTATTGCTTAATTTTCTTTTTTGTAACACTTTGATAGGTACTTGGGAGTAGCTTTTTTTTTTCTTATTCATTGTATTCCCCAGAATATTAGCAATGAAACGTGTACACAAAAGGACACTAGGAATGCTTACTAAATGTAGGAAGAGAAAAAGTAAGCATTTGCAGCCTTATCAAATCTAGTTTGGTAAAACAAATATTAAACTATTACACTGAAAGACTTTTGACCAGTTTTTGTGTCTAGTTTTAACAGTCATTATCAGAATTATGTATGTGTTCTAAAATCCTGCAAATGCAATAAATAACCTCTTTCTACCACCCTCCCTTCTTTATGCTTTAATCATCTATAATTTATTTTCTATTGATGCTTCCCACTCTCCATGACTCTTGCCTCTTGTGATCCCAAATGAAATTACACAAGAAACTATGTCCCTTGCTCTAAGTTTCTAAGGTGTTTGTGTGGATGTTTTTATTTCATTCATTTAAAAAATATCCACTCTTAGGAGTAAGAATGGGCAAAAATGGAAGTCAGAGGAGCCTCTCTTCAACCTCTTCAGCCTCTGGTTGTTCTTTCTCTTTGCTTGCAATGATCTTCTACCGTTCTTTAGATGTTCGGTGACCTCATCTAGTTCTGACTATCTCAGACTCTAGATCTCCTTACACAATCTGCTCTCAGCCTAGTTTTGTTGGAAATATTCCAACCTATGAATTAGTCATATGATGTTAATGGATCACAGCAGCTTATGGCATTTTTCTGGCTCACAGGGATTTGCATCTTGATAAGGGGCAGTGCCCTAACCCCGAGGATCAAACTGCTAATGGCAGAACTGAAGTCTTTGGGAATGGCATCAAGGGTCAGAAAGCCTCCCCACCCTTTCATACTGGCTGCCAGCTCTAAAAGTGCAGAGAACGTCTACTCCCACAATGCCATCTCCCTTGATTATCATAATTAATGAAGGAGTTATTTTCTATAGAAGTCCAAATGCTGACACTGACATTCTTGAACTCATTATAAAGGGGAAAAATGTCCACATAGTGACTCCAAATAATTTTGGATTTGGTGAAGGGGAAATGAGGACTCTCAACACAGGGAATGAAAGAAAAATCTCTTTAATCTGAATGCTATTATATTATCAGACATGCAGTAGGCATGCCACTTCTGAAATCGATTGTGTGTGGTAATTTTTTCATACAATAAAAAAAGAGATTGATTTATGATCTGTGGGGAAAGAGGACTTAACAGACACAACAAATTTAGGAGCTCATAAATGTAATGTGTAAAAACTGAACAACAAATTTCATAATTGAAGCTCAGTATCTTAAATTAGTATGTAACAAGGAATACTAATTTTGGTACACCGATGCCTCAGTGCTATCTACAAGTTATTATTAATCAAAGTGTATGACCAAGATGTCACTGCTAAGAATAGTGGGAAAGCAGTTCTATAGTCACATATTTTTGAAGAAAGTCAATAAGAAATGGATTTGTTCAACTGCAGGAGAATTTAGCTGCATTCATTGAACTCAAGACTATTTCTGATCTTTTTGGAAAACAATAAATCACACACTCACAGAATACAGTGCTGGCCTTGCGTTAGGTCATGCATATCCTCTTAGAGACATGGTCAAAAGGCTTGAGAGGGCTTGGAAGATGATCCCATATCAAATAAATCAATACAGTGAGTTTGCACTGACTCTTAAGTTTCTTCGTGAAACTTTGAAACTTAATAACGGTCTCCTTTTATTTGTCTTTTAAAAAGAAAAATTAACACAGCAATTGGAAAGATGAGTTAAAATTTCTTTTAAAGTGAAAATTTCAGTTGTTTATCATGAATTTTATAGATAGTCTAAATCAAACAGAACAATAAAGATAACGTTCATTAATGTGAGCTACTTAAGAAAGGAATTAATCTGTCCCCTCTACCTTTGAAATGACTCTGCCACTTACTAAATCATCTTTTCCTCTCTACTTCTCTATCTCCTCAAACAACTTATGAGATTTAGCAGATAAGATACAGACCCAGACTGTGATTAGATACAATTACACAGACATAGGAAGAAGTAAGTTATTAGAGAAAAAAACACATAGAGGGTAATATGAGAAGATATATATGCACAATTATTGTCCACTGTGAGAGACTAGAATAATAGAGGGGAAAAATATTTAAATCACTAATTAATAAACAGAAAACTCAAGAAAATAGTTGGGAATCCAGAACAGGAATTTCTCACACCCTACAATAACAGCACAGCCCAACAGTAAAAAGGAAAACCCTCTCTTCTTGCTGGGCAGGAGGTCAGCTAATGAGAGCCTGTCACAAGTCAGCCAATGAAAAGCCACACTATACTTCAAACTTCTAACTCCTCCAATGGACTCTTTGTTTGCCATGGTCCTCCCAAATGCCTCTCCCCTCCTCTAAAACAATTCTCCCTCCTTGCTGTGCGGGGACTCACACGTGGCTAGTCAAGGTTGCGTACTCCAAACTGCAATATTCTGCTGATCCCAAATAAACCCATTTCTGCAGGAGAAATAACTGGCAGTCTATCTGTTTTAGGTCACCACAGTGCAATCTGTGCCCATTAGGTAGGAAATAGCCAAGCCCTAATGCTGAAGTCAATTGTCTTTCATACTACAATTGATAAAGACTACTATAAAAGCTATTTTGGAGCAACCAACCATTGATCAGACAGTGAGGTAAAGAGTACTGATCAAGTGAGCTCTTGATAGGAACTAGATCACAGAAAGAATGGGAGATGCACACAACAGGACTGATGGATTAAATTACCTTAGTAGAAACTTCCGGAGTCCTTTCTGAGTCTGTTCTCTTTGCCTCACCTGGCTGAGAGATATCAATTTTTCAGTAAGGACAATTGGAAGTATATATCAGCTCTCCACTCTTGAGCATTAATATTTTGTGGGCACATAATTTTCCTTACCACGTTATGGTACTCATATAGCTTCAATAAGTTCCTGAGTTGCCGTCACACAATACTGAAATACTCCCTGTTGCCACCCTTGTAACAGTTTGATACCTCTCCACCATTATTGCAATCAAGATTTTTGGTTGCCATATAATCAAAGAACAGATTTCTTTAGAAGTCTTATTTCTGAAAGAGTGAACTTCAAGCTACAAAGATGATTTAGTGTGATTTAAGAGGCAGTCATTTAACAATGATGCCCCAGGTCTGGAGGCCTGAGGCAGTGGGTATGGTCCATCCTGACAGGGAGAAATATTCTATCACTGCATTAGCATTATTTAAAATTGACTGTGTGCAGTCATAATTAAAAAAACACATTTTAGTCAATTTTATAGTTTTTAAACTATTCTCTTTAAACTCTGAATCCCCTTATTGCCTGCATCTATGATGGATATTCTCAGTATATCACCACCCGACCTGGGTATTTACTTTCTGTTTCTCTTACCAGATTGCAACTTCTTTGAGGGCATGAAAGAGATATAAATTACTTTTGGCTAATAGAGCCTAAAATTTAATGGATTCTTAGTATAGGTTTGTTGAAGAAAGGACTTTCACTTATGATGTGTTTGGTGACATGTAACCAAACATCCAGTTTACACTGATATTAACAACACTTCAGATACACTGAATCACAAGAGAAATTTGGTTCACTGACCCAAAAATATTCTCAAATACCTACTCTCTTTTTCCTCTCCACTCTGCTTTCTGGGGTATCACATCATCCACACAGACAAAAACTGGCTTCCAGTAACTCTAAAGACAACAAAAGTCTTACTCCATGACTGGAGAAACCTAGGAATAATTCTAGAAACATCCTCATAAGAGCAAGGAGGCTTGATTTCCAAATCCTGCTCTCCATTCTCATTGTTCTGATCTGGGTCACGTGCTTACCCCTGAATCAATGGCTCCTAGAGCCAGCGAAGAAGTGAGCTCCTCCCAGAAACTAGAAGGAAGACTGGAGTGTGTACCAGGGGAAGTGGGTATGGATGTTGAGAGGGCCTCATAGTGCCTGCCCAAGAGATAAAGTATAATTGGTTGATAGTGGGGGATGAATGTAGGTTTTCACTTGGAAGAGAGCTTATGATATTGGGCAAAATCTAAAAATAATCAGCTACATATGAACCATTCCTAAACAAATTTTTATTATTTACATATTTGATTATTTGTATTGCTAGTATTTTATTTTCAGAGTATTTGCATGAAACTGATCTTATCTATTCCTTGTTATCGTTCAGAGGGTTAGCCAGGTAAGATATTTCTACTCTGTACCCTTCTTATTCTAACTTATCATATAGGCTATTCTTGTAAAATATTTGCAAAGTATCAAAAAAAATAAAGCTATTCATTAGCATGCTATAGTAATATTGTTTTACCTGCCACATTTGACTTTAACTAAAAGGAAGTCCACCAGAGTCTTATTGAAGATTATTTTGCATCCAAGTGACAAAAGTAATTTTCATATATCGAGGTATGGGAAAGACATTCTGGCTCATATATGAGTTATCTTTAATTTATGCTAACTAAAACAGCCTATTTGTGGAGTTTCAAACATACACTGTACATCTGCTTTAATTATTAAAGAAAAGGACACACTGACCAGAAGTAAAGAAAATCCATATTAAAAATAAAGATTAAATGCCTCCCTCCCTGGAACACCCATGCTGGTTCTTCTCCAGTGATAAGACTCCCTTCCCAGGTACCAAGACCACACTGACTCACTGGTAAATACTGGTCTGTTTTTGTTGAAACCTTGAAGAAATATATCCATGACTTGTTTAATGTTCTTTGTTCTGACAAGATATAAAACCATGTTGAAAACCATGCTTCCCTGGAGCAGTTTCTCAGAGTAATCTGGGAAGCTGTCTTCCAGACTACAGTCCTCAGTTTGGCTCAATAAAACTCTTCTCTACTTTTACTAAAGATAGTTTAATATTTTTGTTGACAAAAGTTAAGAATGCCAAAGAATCCAAAGACATCTCACTACAAGGTGTTTTCATTGGTGTTTAAGAGCAGTATGTATTAACATTTCTGGAAAAAAATTAGGTCAAAGAACTCAGGAAATTCTACATTTATACATTAAAATACATGTTCCACTTTCAAGCATGAAGTTAGGAAGACTGTACCTAACATCCATCTTTACTGTTGGCAAAAAGTGGATCCCTCAGAGAAGCTATTAAATGTGTTCCATTTACCCTAATCTGACTAGCCCAAAATACACTGGTTTATGAGGTTTCCCAATAGAATCACTTTTAATACAATGCAGACTATAATAAAAAGGCTGTTTCACTGTTCATTCATTCCTTCAGTTCACAAATATTTACTGAACTCTTACTAAAGGGTTAATTTTTGGAATGACAAGGAGCTTATAGTCTAGTTATATGGAGGCTTATAATAAACACAAATATATAATGTGAAGTGGAGAAAAGCACTTAACATATTCTGTATATGAAGAAAATATGGTAGGTTAGAACCAGAAGGGAGAAAATGCTAAATACCTGGAAAGGATGTGATTGAAGGGAACACAAATCATGTCCCTACATTATTCTTAACATGGGACATAAAGCCATCTGGATCGCAATCCTTTCAGCGGTAGCTTTCAGGAAGAATTCTTAGCTTTGGCACTATGGACAAATGTTTTCTAATTCCTACCTCTGCCATCTGACCCCATGCTTTCTTTCTTTGGGTCAAGGAAGGTACTACTTCTTATGGATAACTATTTGATTTGTTATCTTAGGGAATTACTTAAATTTTCATCACTATATCAAGCTGTCCTGTAAGTTACATCACAACTATATGTGAGTCATAAATTTAGAAATTACAGTTGTTTAGATAAAGTCGGGAACAACTTAAAAATCTCCCCATTTGCTAGGATGCAATTTAGAATCAGAGCTATTTTATCCTTCATTGCACACCCCTAATTGTTATAGCTTAGGCAGCTGAAAGAAAGAAAAAAAAAAATCAATCCAACTTTGAGTAAGAGGACAGGGGAAATAAAATCTGGACTTGAATTAACCATCAAGAAACTTAAAAATATAGGATAGGCTGAGCTTAGGGAGACACACTATTTCACATCTGAGCATAAAGGAAGGGCTGCTTATAATACTGTCTGAATAGTTATACATTTCAATCCAAGAGCTATTAAGGGAAACCTGGAAAGATAGTGAATGTCAGAAAATGGAAGATGCCAAGGATACACAAAATTCAAAGGCAACTGTCTCTTGGTTTCAAATATAGATAAGAGTTGGTCCCACAATGGAAAATACACAGACAACAAGGCAATCAGAAGGGAGATTTTGACTTTTCTCTGAGACTTCTAGCTATTCTGAAAGGCTAAGAAATCTTGAGGAGTTATATGAAATCTCTCTTTTCAGAGTTTTGAATTATAACTCTGTCTAGACAGGGATTCTTAAGTATTTTTTGTGTATTCATATTATGTGTGTTTCACATAGAAAGTATTAGGGGTATTTGAGGCTGAAAGAAAAAAAAAAGCGCATCACTGTAGTAACTTTCCTAGGAAAATATCACTTGAGAAAAGCCAAAGAGGAAATTGACCCTAGCTTCAGGGAGTTGCAGAATAAGTCCAGTCATTCTCTTTGTGTTCATCATGATGTCTGAGTATACTGCATTTTAAAAATGAATTTGATCTTATCACCTAATTTGAATTTTTCACTCATTAACCCATACCCACATATAATTAACCAAGGAATCACGCAATATTTGTCTTTTTGTGATTGGTTTATTTCTCTTAGCCTAATGTCCTCAAGGTTCATTCATGCTGTAGCATATGTTAAGATTCCATTCTTTTTTAATGCTGAATAATATACCATTATATATTCACCATGTTTTGTTTATCCATTCATCTGTTGATGGATATTTAGGTTGCTTTCACCCCTTGACTATAATGAATACTTTCACAGATTTTCTAACCACCCGGTATATGTCATTTTAGAACTCAAGTTCAAGAGTTGAAAGCTGATGCTACTGTTGTCATAAATTCTTCTCTGTAGTCTTCCCTTTCTACTGAAGGCTTCTTGAGGTGAGCACAGGAAACACGGGATCCCACGCTCAGGAATACTAGCTCAATGATTTAGGGGTTTGTAATCACGAAGCCTTTATGTGTTAATTCACAGCCTCTCTAGTCTAAGAAAGACAAGTTGTTTAATCAATCACCCTATATTTAAATTGCCTTTCCAAAATTCCTGATGAGTATTTTTCTGACCCATGCTGGTAACTGCAATGATGGATGAAGTCTGAAGCATAACTGCCATAATTTGACTGCTCTAACAGAGAATTCTTTTTTTGAGCTAAGCTGACATGCAACTTGGATTGGCTCTACTCTGCTATGTAATGAGTGTGTCTCCCCTCAATCCCAAATTCATATGCTGAAACTCTATTGAGATGGCAATCAGAGATAGGGCTTTTGGAAGGTGAATAGGTCTTGAGGGTAGAATTCTCATGGTGGGAAAAGAGAGGTGGCCCTCTCTGTTCTCTGCCATGTGAAGATACAGGGAGAAGATGACCAACAGTAAACCAAGAAGAGTGTCTTCACCAGACATCAGATCTGCTGGCATCTTGATCTTGGACTTCTCAGCCTCCAACACCATGAGAAATAAATTCTTGTTCTTTAAGCCCCCTAGTCTATGGTGATATGTTGTAACTTCCTGAATGAACACATACTCTTCGGGTTCATGAAGAACATATCATAGAATCACAGAATGTCAAACAACCTGGAAACAGTCTCTTCCAGGCACCTCTGAATTATGGGCTCATTTCACTTCCTTGAGGGAAACTCCTCAAATCTCTGAAGATTGGACAATATTATGTCTTCCCTTCTGGCTAAAACACTGCTGGCTCCTAAGATCCCTTTTCAACTGAAGGGGCTGTGCGCCCTTTGCCCTTCAACTTGTTCTTTTCTAAGCTCACTCCAAGTGACCTGTGTTTTGTTTAAACTGTAAGACCCAGAACTGGAAAATATACAGCTCTTTATGCTAACAACGATCTATTGATCTACACCTTTTGAATATGATCATTTGACCAGCTATGAATTCAGTGAATACTGATGAAGAGCTCGGGCTCTGTGGTCAAGAAGACTTAGATTTAAAGCTAAGCTCTTTTTTAGTTATGTGATACAGGGAAATTAATCTCATTAAGCCATTGCTTCCTCATCCATTTAACAGAGATTACCTAGTATGTATCTCACATAGAATGCAAGGTAAAGTACTTAGCGCAATGCCTGGCATACAGTAAATTCTGAATTAATCTAAGTTTGTATAAGCCCATACTTTCCCATCTATTCAAACTGCCATTATAAGAGGCAAGGAGATCGAAATAAAGGGGAAAATAATTATTGGAATAATAGATCTTTTCTTTTGCATTACTTATAATGATACTTTTATCAAAGCAAAGAGTTGCTTATCATTAGTTGCTTCAGCCCTGTAAAAAAGATTTGTTAGAATGAGTTACTTGGTTTTGTTCAGTTTGGAATCATAAAATCTGAAATTTATTCTAGCTGAATTCATGCACTCTTTGAATTTATTAATCCAGTTCAACAGCAATCCACTAATTCTTTCTGAGCAGTACAGCTTAACTGAGTTTTCGACTGCTCTCTCCTCATACCATCAATACTACCTTGAACTTCCAATGCCTTCTGAAGAAGTCCTACATGTATTGCAGTGATGACAAGGGTTGACAAATATTTTACAGACATGCTGGATTATCTTTTGAGATAATCCTTTTAGCACTTGGCTACACTGTTATGCTATTCACATCTTGAATGATACAGAATTTTGTCTTAAACATGGCACTGAAATATATTTTGGGGGTTGAATTTTCATATCATGTGTCTCAAAAGACATGGTTGGATATGAAAAGCACGTGGATGACATGAAGGCAGTCAGTCAGCTATGGGTCAAATTCTGGAGCTTTTTTTTACCCATGGATTCTGTGACTTGGACAAAGTATTCTCCTTATGCTACCCTTTGCTCTCTCATAATGAAAATGGAAGTAATGATACTAGCTACTTCAGAGAGTTGCTGTAAATGAAAGACTATATACAAAATACTTAAGGCTTCTCTGGTAGTCCAGTGGTTAAGATTTCTCCTTGCAAATTAGGGAATGCTGGTTTGATCCCTGGTGAGGGAACTAAGATCCCACATGCCACAAAGTGACTAAACTCCTGTGCTCAACTACTGAGCCTGAGCCACAACTACTGAGCCCACACGCTGGAGACCGAGAGCTGCAACCACTGAGCCCATGTGCCCCAACGACTGAAGCCTGCACACCCTAGGGCCTGTGCTTGCAACAAGAGAAGCCACTGCAAGGAGAGGCCCTGGAACTGCACCTAGAGAGTAGCCCCCACTTGCCACAACTAGAGAAAGCCTGCACACAGCAACGAAGACCCAGCACAACCAAAAAAATAACCATCTTATTCCTACATTTTCTTTTTCAAAAGGCATAGCTTGTAAATACTTCATAGGATAATTGTAAGATGAAATGGGATAATACAACTAAAGCACTTGGGACAGAGTAGAAGCTCAGTGAGTGGCCATTACATTTTTCTCCTCCTGTCCTCAACTTTTTTTTCATCCTTCACTAATACATACTTTTATCTACCCATACCTGTAGGAATATATGTAGGAGAGCTGTAGTTATTTTTCCACAGCTAGCTTTGGGCTAGTGAAAATGCTTCTGAAAGATTATGCTGTACTGCGTGCTCAGTCGCTATAGTCGTGTCTGACTCTTTGAGACCCAGTGGACCACAGCCCTCCAGGCTCCTCTGTCCATAGGACTCTCCAGGCAAGAATAGTGGAACGGGCTGCCATGCCCTCCTCCAGGAAGTATTATGCTACATATTATCAAATATAAGCAGTCCCTGCTAAGACAGCAAGGGTAGAGATAGATCGAAATTCACACTCTCATTACTCTTGCTCTGTGGCTGGCCCTTTGATATGTTTGGCTGTTACTGGGCCAGAGGTCTCTAGACAGTCTATTGGAATTTCATTTGCTAAATGCTGGAGATAGCAGAGACCAAGGAAATATATTAAAAAAGGCATGGCACCTAGAATTTATTGGCAAATCCAAAGTAACAAAAAAGCAAAATTTGATATAACCAGGGGCTCTTCACACTCCCGTTTTCCACCTTTGCCACATGCTGTCTAGCTAACCTAAGCTATTTTTCAGTGTAGTTTTGGAAATCAGAGGGGGGATTTAATGCCTTGCTTGAGCATGCTTTCCTTTGGCTCAGGCCGATTTATATTTAAGACTGTAGCCCTTTCTTCAAAGAACATTGTTAGAATGAGTGTTTAAAAATGTAAAACCTTGTGCAAACTCAGTCACTTGAAGAGAGACTGAGAAGATGATGACAGCATAAGCAGAAATGGAAGAGAAATAAAACACTTCACTTATTAAAACTAGAAGAGGCAGAAAAGTGGCCACTGTTAACAAGGTATTTGAAAATACTTTAAAAAATCAAGTAAAGAAAGATGGATGGAAACACACACACATACACACACACACAATGGGAAGAATCAAAGAGGCAGATACAACACCATAAACAGAAGTCAACTCACTTTGAGTATATTGTCTGTTTTCTTCTTTTCTATTATCTGCTTGATTTAATAGCAAAGAGGTCCAGCAGTGAAACTGGAGGAACTGGCTTGTTAAAGAAGGAGATTTTAAAAGAGAGCCTTTCATAATTCATATTCCATTCTCTAAGATCCATATTTGAATGCTTCTAAAGCGTAATCACTGTGGTTGTTAGGGTGGCCTGTGTTACTTTCCATGACCTCAGGAATAAATGGATTGTGCCTTCCAGACCAAGGACTCACATGGTTCATGGAACTCTCACTCAAATAATTAGTTTTTTGCTGATGTCTGAGTAATCTCTGAAGTTTTCCCATACAAATAGGCCATGATGACAGCAACTGAAAAGTTGCTTTGCCTCAGAGCAATAATGGCCTGGAAACTGGGTTAACTTGATGTCACAGTCACAGCCACAAGCAAATAAACTTGTAAACTGGTAGAAAACTAGATCAAAGACCACTGTTCCTTTTTTTTCCTTTCATCCCTGTTTGGGTAAATAATGACTGGGCCAACATATGTTTGCTTTTTTTTACTGACTGGACTCCAAAAAACATTTACTGGGAAGTTTACTCTGTAGAACAGTCCCTGGATTCATGTTTCTGAATCTTTGTAGTCAACAATAATTTTTGTAGACCCACGAATATGACTCTCGGACGTCAACAAACCAATGAGTGAAATGTCCTGTCTGTGCACAGAGGAAGTGATGTTGCTTAAGAACTGGCACAGCCTGGGCTCTTTTTTGATTCCCTCTATGACCTTGAACTTGCACTGCCTGCCTTTTACTTTCCTGGATTGGTGAGCTGGGTAATATGACTTACGTTAAACCAGGAAATGGCAATATGCCAGGTGCCCTTAAGTGAATTTAGTCCAATAACGTCACCATGTCAGTGGCCTTTGCCCAGCACACTGGGGGAGAAGAGGGAAGGACAGAGTCTCCCGGATCCTTTCAATCACCACAGAAGCTCCCCTCACACCCATCAGACAGACGATGTAGCACACCATTAGCTGTTTTTGTGGGAACCTGAGCCAAAGATTAATGGGTTCGAAAGATTGTTGAGCTCAAGAGTAGCATGCTATTCCTTCGTTCTCATATTTTTCACTAGCAACTAGCTTTGCACTCTTGGCAAATCATTTGAAATCTCTGTGCCTCTGCAGTTAGTCTGTACAATGAAGCTAGTAAGTCTTATAGGACTGTGGCAACCAAACTGTATTGGATTGAAAGTGTTTTGGAAACTTAGGAACTATTTAAGCAAATGAGACACTAAGAGGTAGGTTACTATGAAGGTTCAGAGCACACTGCAGCCAAAATCCCTGGATGAGAAACAGGCAGGGTGTCGTCCATGTAAGTGAATGTGTAGGTGCCCCATTCACAGACCCTGCTAATAAGAAACTCGGGTTTCTTCCCACTCTTGCCCAACAACTCTCTTAAAGCTGCCCTCATCGGGGTCACAGATAAGCCTCCTCATGGCTAGATTCAGCAGACCCTTTCCAATCATTTACCAACAGTGTGCCTTCTCTTTAAATTACTCTCTTCTGGTATAAAACGGCAATAAATAGTTTCTAATAATAGTGGATACAGATCTTTATACATTTGTCCAAACCCACAGAATGCACATCAGGAGTGAACCCTAATGTAAACCATGGATTTTGGGTGATAACTTTGTATCACTGTAAGTTCATCATCTGTAGCAAATGTACCACTCTGGTGGGTGATACTGATAGTGGGAGAGGCTGTACCTGTGCAGGGGCAGGGGGAATGTGGGAAATCTCTGCACTTTCTGGTCAATTTTGCCATGGATCTAACACCGTCTAAAAAATAAAGTCTACTAAAAAATAAAAGAAAATCAGTGTCTATCTCAAAGGGTGTTATGAGGATTAAAAATCTATATTTAAAAAGTATATATTATACCCAACCAGCTTAAATTATTCAGCCAGCTTATATCCAACCAGTCCACCCTAAAGGAAACCAGTCTGAATATTCATTGGAAGACTGATTCTGAAGCTGAAACTCCAATACTTTGGCCACCTGATGCGAAGAACTGACTCATCTGAAAAGACCCTGATGCTGGGAAGGATTGAAGGCAGGAGGAGAAGGGGATGACAGAGGATGAGATGGTTGGATGGCATCACCACTCAGTGGACATGAGTTTGAATAAGCTCCAGGAGTTGGTAATGGACAGGGAAGCCTGGGGGCGTGCTGCAGTCCATGGGGTTGCCAAGAGTCGGACCCAACTGACCGACTGAACTGAATATTATACCCAACATAAACATTCAAAAAAGGTCAGAAGAGTTTTCCTGAATCTCTCAAAGAATATTCTTTTCTTCCTCTTTTTCCTTTCATTTAATTATCTTCAATGTAGGGCTATTAATTAATCATCTTCAATGATGACAGAGAGATCATTATGTTAACTGAGTTCCAATGCTACATGAATAACAGCAATATGCTGTGCTGTGCTTAGTTGCTCAGTCGTGTCAGACTCTTTGTGACCCCACAAACTGTAGCCTGCTGTGAGATTCTCCAGGCAAGAATCCTGGAGTGGGTTGTCACTCCCTCCTTCAGGGGATCTTCCCAACCCAGCGACTGAACCCAGGTCTCCCACACTGCAGGCAGATTCTTTACCATCTGAGCCACCAGGGAAACCCGAGTAAGAGCAATACCTTCTATTAAAGAACATTAGGTTTTGTTCATGTAAAGTAAATAATGAATGAACTGATTCATTTGCCTTCCCCCTTTTCTGTTTCTCCCTGCTTCATTCAATTATGGGTGTCCCACCAAACTGACCACGTTTTAGTTCTACATAAAAACATTGGGGCTTTATAAAGGAAGCGGCTGTTTCGCTAAAGTTACAGCCACACTATTATCAGATTCAGCAGTTTCCACACCGGCAGCTTATTTCCAGGCGAAGCTAAATCCTTGCCAATGGCAGATCTTCCCATGTGTCAGCTTCACTGCTGTGGGAAGGCTCGCCAGGACTTAATTCAAGTCACCTGCTGAAGGTTGAACACTAAGTGTCTGGAGTGAGCGCTATGAATCCAGAGAGAGTCCATGTCAATTATGTCAGTATTACAACTCTCACTGTTTTATTATTATTATTATTATTGTGTGACAAAATGACAAAAAATTGACAAAAAGTTTTACCATGACATTTTATAATATCAGTAAACCTCGTCCACATGAGCAATTTACAATTTTATGCCTCACTGTATTCTACTTTTGGCTACATGGGCTATGTGGTCTGAATTTACATAAATGTTCAGATCATAAAACATCTGTTCCAATTAAAGGCATTTTGCATTTGTCTTATCATAATGGTATCAGGTCTGACGTTGAACTTAAAGAGTTTTTGTTCTTGGCCTTATAAGAAGAGCATTATGTAAGCTGCAATTCTATGTATAAAAACACTGCCCCTCCTGGTGAGCACAGTAAGACTGAACAAGTGTTTTTACCAAATCCTTGCAGGTCAAAAGGAAAACGAAAGTTTACTGAGTAAGTTTTAAGGGCTGAGGAATGGGGAAAACAAAAATCTTGGGGAAAGACAATTGACAGTCAGGGCTAAGGGGCCTGGGAACAAATTCACTTAAGGGTAGAGAGGCAACCAACAACCACCCTTCTGACTCGGAGGCATTATTCAGCCCATGATTTTCTATAAGCAGAAAAGAAAGCAGAACAGAAAGAGAGGGGCCTCAAGGTGGAGGCTTTTGGTTTTAAATCATGTTTTGTAAATGGGGGATGTCTGCAGTCAAACAGACTGATTTTCCTCAGAGAGGGTGTCCTCAATTATCCCTGGAAAATAGTCACAGGAATTCCAACGACTTTAAGGAGGGCACTAGGCAGAGATACAATGTTGCAAAACAAAAGATGATGGCCTTACCAACTCATTCTCAACAACAGCAATGACAGGAAGCTAAAAGTGAGTAATCCTGACCCATATGGTGAGAGGATCCTTCAAATGCAAGAAAGAAGGGAAAGTGCCTGATGAACCTTGGATGTGCAGATCTTGGGGGTACTAAGGAGATGGAACTTGTAAATAATGAGTGTGCAAAGAAAGTCTGATACACACAGCAGGTGTTCAGGATGTAGTTCAGAAATAAACAAGTGAAGCTGAGTGTAGCATCTGTAGAACAATACTAGTTCCCACTTATTGACTCCTAATTAGCTGGCAATTTTTGTTAACTTATTTAGTCATTTGACATGAAAAATGAAACAAAACACCAGCTTTCAGAGAGCTTAAACAGTCACCCAATTTAATACAGCTAGTTGCCTGTGCTGCTAAAATTCTAACCTAAGCTTGATTACAGAACCAGACATCTTAATCCTTACAGTTTAGTGAAGCCTCTGCTCACAGGAGCCATTTTTTCCTGGGTTCAAGTTCCCAGCCTACTACTTACTAGCTTGAGTGACTTACACAATCTCTTATAACTCATTTGCTTGTATACAGAATGAGGATAATCCTGGTTGCTATGGTCTGTTTGCATTCTTCTTCCAAATTCATATGCTGAAGCTCTTACCCTTTAAATGTAATAGTATTTTTGAAATGTAAGGTTTGGGAGCTGGTTGGATAATAGGGTCATTAAGGTGAAGCCCCAATGATGGGACTACGGTCCTCATAAGAAGAAGAAGGGACCTCTTTCTGCCATGTGAGAATACAGGGAGAAGGCAGCTCTCTTTGAACCAGGAAGAGGGTTCACACCAAGAATTCAGTCATTCTGGCACATCAGTTGGTCTGTAGGATTCTGTTAGAGAAGCCTGAGCTAAGACCCTAGTGCTTCCTCTCATGGATTTGTGTATTACTTGAAATAGTATGTGAAAAGTTCTGAGTGTACGGTAAGTATGGTGTATGGTAACTATTCTGTAAATGGGAACTATTAATATCTTTAAAAGCATCAGCTACTGCTTCTGTATGATTTTCATGTGAACAAGAGCAAAATGACCCATTTTTGACCAAAACTAACATTTGGAACATCTTTCTAGATGCTGAGGTTTATTCTCTTGTTGTTGTTCAGACCCTCAGCTGTATCCAACTCTTTGCAACTCTGTGGACTGCAGCATGCAAGACTGCCCTGCCCTTTACCATCTCTCAGAGCCTGCTCAAATTCATGTCCACTGAGTTGGTGAAGCCATCCAACCACCTCATCCTCTGTCGTCCCCTTCTCCCCCTGCCTTCAATCTTTCTCAGCATTTGGGTCTTTTCCAGTGAGTCTGCTCTTAATATCTGGTGCCCAAAGTACTGGAACTTCAGCTTCAGCATCAGTCTTTCTAATGAATATCCAGGACTGATTTCCTTTAGGATGGACTGGTTTGATCTCTTTGCAGGCCAAGGGACTCTCAAGAGTCTTCTCCAGCACCACAGTTTGAAAGCATCAATTCTTCGGCGCTCAGCTTTCTCTATGGTCCAGCTCTCACATTCATACATGATTACTGGAAAAACACGTAGCTTTGACTATATGAACCTTTGTATTCTCTTACATGTTAAATAATAACACGTTTTCTATGTATGATGTTTCATGTGGAAACCCATGGACAGACACTAGGGAGGCAGTGCTCTGTGACATGAAGGACATGACATTTGGAGCCAGAAGACCTGCTTCAATCTCAGCTTGAGTGGCTATGTACCCTTCGACAAACCAGTTATATCTTTAAGCCTCACTCTCTGCCTTGGTAAAAGAATAATACTCGGAATAATACTCCCTGTCAGACGATGATAGGTTTTAAAGTATTTCATAAACTGTAAAGCACTGTACAAATATTAATTATTATGTTAACACCATGAGAATGTTTGAAAAAAGAGAGAAAACAACACGTTGCTAGTGAAATCTGAAGAGCTTTTTAATTTGGGAATTGTTGCCAACACCATTAAGAACTGAGACACACTCTGCTAAATTTAGCTTAAAACAAACCAAAAAATGAAATGTGATTCAACCCCGAAAAAGATGTATCTCATTATACATGTAGAAAGGACTCTGAAATAGAGTCAGAGAAACCTAGAGAGCAACACTGTGGATACACAACCCAGAAGTTATAGTAAATCAGAAGACAAGAGCTGAGTTTTTCCAACGTCATGCAGCATTGAAAAGGGGAGTTCTATTTTAGGCTTTTATCAAGAGACAATGGACTCCTTTCTTCTTTGGGGAGCCTGAACAATGCGGGTCTAGCACCCTTCTGGGCACCGCAGGTCAGATACAAGAGCCAGAATGCCTCACACACACCATACATCCACAGGAGTCTGCCTTTGAAGAAGAAACTGGTCTAATTAGAGACCTCAGGGGGGGCACTCGGCCACCACCCACAGCTTCGTCAAGTCAGCGGATGCCCCTCCGCTCTTCTCACGCTTTTTTTCCTCAAAGGGATTTTTGCCTGCCTCACCTCTGTACGTGACTTTTTTGGGTCAGCTTGAATCTGATCTGAATCTAAGTATACAGGAAGCAGACTGGACGAAGAGACCATTGAGAATACATTGGAAGCGATGGAGGAATATGGTGACTGATCAAAAAGAATCGTAGTATTTGGTAAAGCAACGTGTTGAAAAAATAAACCCGGACTTATGGTTGCTAAGGAGTAGGAGTAAAGGAGGGAAAGATTGGGAGTTTGGGATTAGTAGATGCAAACTACTATATGTAGAATGGATAAACAACAAGATCCTGCTCTATAGCATAGGGAAAACGATACTCACTATCCTGGGATAAGTCAAAATAGAAAAGAAAATGAAAAAGAAAATATATATGTAACTGAATCACTTTTCTGTACAGCAGAATTGAATACAACATTGTGTATCAACTATTTCAATTAAAACAAAACAAAACAAAACTCTAAAGAAAAGCTTGAGATAATAGGGAGAGGGGAAAATATATGGATCAGATGATTGTTACTCTCAGAGGAAGTTTCCATGGCTGCCCCTGGTGAGGTGCGTCCCTAGACACAATTCCAGGCTGTCACCCTCCTCTTCTGCTAATGAATACAGACACTGAGCCAGTGACTCAGGGGCCCACACACTCCTGCTTTCCAGAGCTCTTCCCTCTCTGGCTTCATCCTTGTGTCCACTATTTGCATCTGCCATCTTACAGCAGAGAAAGGGTAGTTGTGAGGGTGTAAAATTATGTGTCTTGATCCGTTGAATCCCTGGTGTATATTAAGCCAACACTGTCCATCATTCTTCTTAGCGTGTCACCACCTGCCCATTCAACAAGTATATTCTCTATTGATTCTTATGTGGCCCTCTAAGTGGGCAGGACTGGACTTCAGTGACCCTCTCTCATGGTCCAGGCCTTTTCCTTTAAGCTCTCTTTTCTCATGGCCACCAAGGCCAAGCCTCTTTTCTTGGGTCTTTCTAGTGCATGCAGCCATGAAATTAAAAGACGCTTGCTCCTCGGAAGAAAAGCTATGACCAACCAAGATAGCATATTAAAAACCAGAGACATTACTTTGCCGACAGAGGTCCCTATAGTCAAAGCTGTGGTCTTTCCAGTAGTCAAACATGTGGTTTTTCATGTATGGATGTGAGAGTTGGACCATAAAGAAGGCTGAGCACTGAAGAATTCATTATTTCTCACTGTGTTGTAGGAGAAGATTCTTGAGAGTCCACCACACTGCAAGGAGATCAAACTAGTCAATCCTAAAGGAAATCAACCCTGAATACTCTTTGGAAGGACTGATGCTAAAGCTGAAGCTCTGATACTTTGGCCACCTGATGTGAAGAGCTGACTCATTGGAAAAGACCCTGATGCTGGGAAAGATTGAAGGCAGGAGGAGAAGGGGGTGACAGGATGAAGTGGTTGGATGGCATCATTGACTCAATGGACATGAGTCTGAGCAAACTCCAGCAGATAGTGAAGGACAGGGAAGCCTGGCATGCTGCAGCCCAAGGAATCGAAGAGTTGGACACAACTGAGCGACTGAACAACAAGTATAAGGATAAGGTATGAGTAACTGATGAACTACCTAGTCAATTTCTCCAAACAAAGAACACACTGGTAAGTTGAAATGAGAGTAATGAAGAAAACAAATAAGGAATTGAGATCAAAATGGTAGTTTTGTTAGCATACTAATCCAGAATACTTAATTCCCATTAAGATATTTTCTGGAATAAATGTTAAATATCTGAGCTCCATTTCAGTGCCAGGATAATTACTACAAACTTCAATAATAGAAAGATGGAAAGCAAACTACTTAATAAGAGATGAGTTGTATGCATCCAAACAGTAAAATAATATGTGGCAATTAAAAATGATGCTATAAAAATATTAAATTATATGGAAATACCATATCCTAAAGTCTAAGATACACATAGTTTGCTGTCTGACATTTCTGAAACTGGGAAGTATCTCATAAGCAATATTGAGACAATTCAACAGTTACTAAGCAGATGAGTAAGTTGTCTCTTATTTTGCCTGGGCATGCAAGTGTGTATGCATGCGTATTCAGTTGCTAAGTTGTACCCAACACTGTGACCTCATGGACTGTAGCCTGCCAGGCTCCTCTGTTTATGGAATTTCCTAGGCAAGAATATTGGGTTGCCATTCCCTTTTCCAGGGGATCCTCCCAACCCAGGGATCGAACCCATGTCTCCTGCACTGGCAGGCAGAATTTTTACCACTGAGCCACCAGGGAAGCCTTGGCTGTATGTAAAAAGAGGAGTTTCTGTTATCTGTGTGCCACCTAAGTTGAGCTATTTGTAATGGTACCACCATATATGTTTCAATTTTAACAAGTTTGCACTTCTAATTGTAATTTTAGTTGTCATTTTAATTGTCTAAAAATACACTGATACTACTTTGACATGCAAAATATTGTGTGCACAGAAGATTGTCTCTGCTGCATATCAGACGATGAAATTAAAGGCACTAGAAATAGCCAAATCTTAGGAATACATTACAGAATTTTCAAAGCCAGGAGAAGCTAGTCTGGCTGATTCATACAATATGGAGGACTCTCACTCAAGCACTAACTTATCAAAAGCTTCTGACTGACTTTCAAGAGAAGCTGTTTAACTTCCATTTATTTAAAATAGAAGTAAGAAAAAAAACTAAATAGAGTTAAAAGAAAACCTATATGGCTTTGGGGGTCTTTTGACTTGCCTCAAAAATTTAATATAAATCTAAGAGTGGGGAAATGTCAAGATAAAGATCCCATGTTATGAGAAGTGTCATGTCACTGGGAAAAAATGCAGAACTATTGATGGCCAGAAAAAATGTATGACTATGAATGATAGACACCACATTCTTTCATTTTTTCCCTTATGGAATGGAAATGTCTCTAAGGGTTATTCTATGCCTGTTCCACCACTGTAATTTGGAAGTAAATAACTTCTAGTTTAGTAGGTCCACAGATAGAAAAGAGGTTTGCCCCACAATGAAACATACCCAGCCTCATACCTACTTGATTTAGGTGATTTACATAATGTGACTTAGGACTTCTGAGCCAATAGTCCTTAGATGAAAGTTTTAGGCTTACACTGATGGTATGATAAATTGAGACTTGGGAGGATATTGGGATAGGATGTAGGATGGATGTGAATCTTTGGGGGCAAGAAGATGGACTGTGGTAAGCTGAAAAAAGATACCACTCCCCCCAGATGTGTATTTTCTTTCTAATCCTCAGAACCTGTGAATAATACCTCATGTGGCAAAACAGTGATCATTACCTTAGATGGCAAAGAATGTGATTACATGAAGGAACTTGAGACTAGGTGTTTAGCTTGGGTTATTTTAGTGAGCCCTAAAATTTTCACAACTGTGCTTATTCAGGAGGGGCAGAGGGTATTTTGAGACAGACACACACATACAGTGGAGAAGGCACTATGGAGATGAAGGTGGAATTTTTCAAGTGACATAGCAAAAATCCAATGAACAGCTGCATCCACCACAGGCTAGAGGAGGCAAGGAACAGTTTCTGCCTAGAATCTCAGGGGACAGTTCAGTCCTGTCAAAGGCCTTGATTTTAGACTGCTGGCCTCCAGAACTGTGATGTAATAAATTTCTCTTGCCTTAAATGATCAAGTTTGTGGTAATCTGTTTCAGTAGCCAGCCCCAGGAAACCAATACAAAAGACAGGGACATAAAATAGCATGGTATGGCATTATCAGGAATTATGAAGTAGAAACGGTTAAAAATACTGTGTAGCACAAATATGATTTTAATTTAAAAGTAGAGTGAATGAATAAACAAAGAAATACAAATGGAAGATAATGTCTTGGTTTGCTTGGGTTGCCCTAACAGAGTAATATAGAAGAGGAAGGTTAAAAAACAGACTTGGTTTTCACAGAGCTCTGGAGACTTGAAGTCCAAAATCAGAGTGCAGCATGGTTGGCTTCTGGTGAGCGCTCTCCTCCTGACCTGCAGTTTTCTTCCTGTGTCCTCACAAGGGGAGGAGACAGAGAGCTCTGATTGCTTCCTCTTCTTTCAGAGACACTAATCCCGTTAGGAGGGGCCCCACCTGGAGACCCCTTCTAAAACTAATTAACTCCCAAAGACCCCACTTCTCATCACACTGAGGGTGGGGTGTGATTAGAGCTTCAATTGTGAGGAGATGTAAACATTCATTCTGCAACACCATATAACATGGTGTTTTTGGAAAATGAGAATTTAGGTGATATTTAATCACATTCTTTCATATGTATAGTGTGGGATAAACATTTAACCCTTCGCTGATATGAAAGGAGCCCTTAACCTGAATTGATAATTAGAGCTATTCAGGGTGGGGAAAATAATACTCTCCAGGAAAGAACACAGGTAATTCTCTTGCTTTATAGGGATTAAAGGGTGTGTTCTGAAGGAAAGAGTTCACTGCCTTTCAGAAGTGAAACATTTTTTTTTTTTTCATTGCTAATGGAGTCAACTTTGGGTTTAAGAAAATTTTAAAAAATTTCCAGATAATCCAAGAATCACTAAGATAAGGAAATAGGGCTTTGGTGGGAAGGGATTAAAGGAATGAAAGCAGAAACAGAAGGGGAGGCTGAGGAAGAAGGGTAAAGAGAGGAGTCCCAGCAGGGCAAGTGGTATGACAAGGTCCACTGCCAGAAGACAAGGCTGAGCCAGTGTGCTAAACGCATGACCACTACCTACAAAGAGGCACTTGGATCCCAGGAACACTTGGGAGCAGGTATGGAGAGCAGGCTTAAAGGTCTCTGGGTGGGTACTCGACCATCATGCCTAGCAGATACCAAGAGTCCTTGTCCCACCACCATGCAGTGACTTTGGGACATGCCTGGGTACTTTAAAAGTAAAGAGGACCTTCGGGCCTTGTGGGAATGGTGAAGACAACCTTTGACTGCTGTACTGCACAGTTAAAATGAAATCCTCAACTTGAAATAAAACAGCATGAATGTTCTCTTTCATGTTTTATTTTGACAGTAAATATGTAATACTGTAACCTACTCCAGTGTTCTTGCCTGGAGAATCCCAGGGACGGGGGAGCATGATGGGCTGCCCGTCTACAGGGTCACACAGAGTTGGACACGACTGAAGCGACGCAGCAGCAGCATGTACTACTGTTAAAAAAAAAAAATTACAAAAAAAAGAAAAAGAAAAGTCCTATGAGATGACATAAAAGGGGAGTCTATATATCTACCAAAAGCCATCTGTTGAGAATCTTAAAAGAAGGATGAAGTAAACTCATCAGTGGCATCCCATCATAGGTAAAAGACTAGTTGGCTGGTCAACTAAGCGCTTAGCCCAGCATTAGTTCTCTGAGCCCTGGGACTTTGAAATTAGGAGAGGCCGAAGATTAAGTGAAAATAGAAAATGAACTGGAAAGTGTGAAAAGCTGGTGGAAATAATCTTCCTCCCAAAGGACAAAGCTTAATTCCATCACTTATAAAATTTCCCTTCACATTGGCTTTGGGGCTTGGTGTTGTTAATGATATCTTTTAAGCTCAAAAAAAAGTATAGATGCCTTGTGATGGTCAGTGAGCTTCTGGCCTAGAGCAGATCACTGTGATTTAATTGTTTGTTACATGGTATAGAGAGAGGGGTTAGATGTTTATGATGACATAACTTTATACCTGCACTCAATCAGTTGGTTTGTAAAGAATATACATCTTCCCTAACCTTAGTTAAGGGTGAATGAACATGTGACACAGAAATGATGGAGTGCCTAAATCAGAGATATTAGAGACCAAATGTCAAATGTCGATTACATGTAAATAGCAATGAATTTAAAGATACCTGCAATTCTTGTAGACTGCATTCACCCTTGAAGAATGCACTGGGTGCAGAGTCAGACAGACTGAAAGACAAAACTGCCTCTGCCACATACTAGTTCTGCTAAGTTAGACATGTTATTAACCTCTTGGAGTCTTGGTTCTTTTGACCATGAATTGGGGGATAATGATATTTATCTCAAGGGGATGCTGTGAATGTTAATTAGATAAAGTATCTAAAGTATTTAACCCAGTGTCTTTGTAAATCCAGTCACTGCTGTTCTTTGGTGCTGCATCACCAAATATGAACTTTGTCAAATTGCAAGTCTACAAGAGAAAAAGGCTCTGGGGCAAGGTGGTTTCTCCTGTCATCATTAAATCATGCTTGCTGTTTACTCTTAAGATGAGTCTTGGCTGCTGCTTTGTCTGAGGCAGGGCAATGTGCCTGGACTAGTGGAGAGCAAGCCAGGAGCAATGGCAGGGCTGAAAATTCACGAAGAGATAAAGCTGCCACAGAGAAAGACAGGAACGGGTAGGGAGCAGGGATGACAATGTTAACTTGCAGCACAAGGCCTCTGGGTATGAAACACATAGGTGCTGCTTCAAGCAATAATCACAAGATTCACAAAGGAGCTTGAAATTCTGGAACTGCTTGGAAGTAGTAGACCTAAGCTGGCAAAGCAGGCTGAAAAAATGATGTCCTGAGATGAGCACCATGGATAGCTCCAAGGGAAGTCATTTTTCCCTCCCTGAGAAGGAGGCAACTAAGTATTACTCAAACATATTTCATGGAGAAGCCAACATCTCTGCCTTAAAGAATCAAGATCTATTATGGCATATTTGACCCCTAATATCAGAAGAAATTTTTACCCATTCAATATTCCTAAATATAAGTCAGTTCAGTTCAGTTGCTCAGTCGTGTCCGACTTTGCAACCCCATGGACTGCAGCATGCCAGGCTTCCCTGTCGATTACCAACTCCTGGAATTCACCCAAACTCATGTCCATCAAGTCGGTGATGCCATCCAGCCATCTCATCCTCTGTCGTCCCCTTCTNCAAGGAGATCCAACCAGTCCATTTTGAAGGAGATCAGCCCTGGGGTTTCTTTGGAGGGAATGATGCTAAAGCTGAAACTCCAGTACTTTGGCCACCTCATGCAAAGAGTTGACTCATTGGAAAAGATTCTGATGCTAGGAGGGATTGGGGGCAGGAGGAGAAGGGGACGACAGAGGATGAGATGGCTGGATGGCATCACTGACTCGATGGGCATGAGTCTGAGTGAATCTGGGAGTTGGTGATGGACAGGGAGGCCTGGCGTGCTGCGATTCATGGGGTTGCAAAGAGCCGGACTTGACTGAACGACTGAACAACTGAACTGAACTGAAACCCATAGAAGGTACAACAACAGGGGCGAAGCATAATTTAAACTATGTATCAATCTAGGTTCATCAGTTGTAACAAATGTATCACTGATGGGAGATGCTGATGATAGTACAGCACTATGCATGTATGAGGGTGGGGAACATGTGGGCAATCTCTGAACCCTCCTCTCCATTTTCCTGTGAACCTAAAATTGCTCTTAAAGTCTTTTTAAATTTTCATTCATTAAATTTTTTTTTTTTTTTACAAAAAAGCAGAAAGAAAACACAAAATGTAAGACTAAGGAAGTATTATTCAAGCTAAAATTTACGTTTCTAAGGGAACATGCTTCCAAGGCTCTTGGCTGGCTGCGGTCTATGACAGGGCTGGTTATTGTGCGATTCTGAATGTGAGGTGCTATTTGCAGGCAGGTGGACTCACTGGATGCCACATTATTTTTATTCTCATGTCTTCATTTCACTTCTTAATCACATGTGTTGGCTTGTACTTTGAAACCATCTGTTAGATATCATTTCATTCTGCAGCATATTTGGAGGTTTAAAATACAAACAGTAGATCAACTCAAGGAGGTGAATCCAGGTTGAGGTTCTATTTCCTTGATCTCTTTCTGTTTTCCCACTGACCCATTACTAAAATTTTGATTAAAAGTTGGAAATTGACCTACCATTGAAAGCCATAAATGTTCAGAAAGGAATGTTTATGAAAGGCTTAAAAGAAGTAAGAGATGAAAGCCAAAAAACATAAAGTGAACACTGCAAAAACGTTTGTATGGATGCAACTAATAAGCTTTACATCACATTTCTGAGAGAATGTCGACTATGTTAAAAAAATTATGATTTTTATTAGTAATGTTTAGACTACTTATCTAAAACTGGTGGTGATGAAAATTCTTATCACTTGGAAATCTCTTACCACTTTCTAAGCCTAAACCTGCTACCAACTGTCAGCAGGATTAGGCTTAGGAAAAAAACCCAGTAATTTTATTTTAACCCTTTTTGTTTAAATCAACAAAATCCTCCAGTAACTAAGAATACTTATCTGTATCACCCTTTTCTACCTGTACTGCCATTCATTCATTCGCTCACTCATTTTCTCATTACAACCTTTACTGAACATCTGCTACTGTCAGATACTGAAGTAGGTGCTGGGAGTATAAGTGATAATCCAAACAAATAAAATATCAAGGTATCAAATGCTACCATGAAAATAAAACAGGGATGTGACAGAGTGTGATTAGGGTTCTGTTGGACTGGATAGTGGGCATCTCTGAGATGACATGTAAACGGAGATGTGACTGACAAGTAACTAGTTATGGGACACTTGGATAGAGCAGCATTCCAAGCAGGAGCAATATAGTGCTAGGGCTGTAAAGGTGGGGATAAACTGGGGACGCTCAAGGAAGAGAATAGAGGCAAACTAGGCCGAAGCACAGGACCAAGTAGAAGACGGGGAAGAGACGAGCTTGAGGGAGACAGGGCTACATCACATGGGGTCTCGTAGGCAGTGCGAGGCCTTTGGATATGATTCTAAAAGCTGTGGGAAACACAGAGGGCTCCACTCAGCAGGACCCCTACCATCTCATCTGCAGTTAGAAGACTGCTGCCATCATGGAGACATCAGGCGGCTCGGAGGCGACTGTCTTAGTGCAGCTGAGAGATGATGGTGTCTGACGTGGGTGGCTGATGCCTAAGGAGATGGGTATGGAGTGGATGAATTTGCTGTGTGTACTAAAGACAGATTCAGTGGGGACTGATGGGTGGATGTGACGGGGAGAGGGATACTGGGAAGACAAGAGTAAAGGATAATCATGTTAAATAAACACTGAACATCAGCAAAGTATTCCCAATGTTCCAAAACCAACGGGCAATAGAGAGCTGCGCCGGGCGGAACTTCATTGAAGTGATATCTGGATTGCATTAGGTACATGCATTTTATATTGGACATTAATGCCCAGGAGTCTGGTCTACCATCTGCTGAGAAGGACCCACAGACAAAGTTTTGCCTGGTTCTAAGAGTCAGGGAGAAGGGGACAACAGAGGATGAGATGGCTGGATGACATCACTGACTCGATGGACGTGAGTCTGAGTGAACTCCAGGAGTTGGTGATGGACAGGGAGGCCTGGCATGCTGTGATTCATGGGGTCACAAAGAGTTGGACACAACTGAGTGACTGAACTGAACTGAACTGAACTGAAGAGGTAGGCAGGGCCAGGTCCTGACAAACTTCCTCAGGGGCTTTGCCGCCCCATGGGTTGCTCTGGAGCACACCTAGGTGTTTCACTGCTGAAGAGCCATGGCATCTCTGCCAGCAAACAAGTTTTAAATTAGATGTTCTATTTGGCTGCTTCCAGTTTTAAAATTCTGTCTTAAAACCCCACTGGGTCTATTCTAGGAATCTTGAACATATAAGTCATAAGCAAGTTATAGTCATAAAGATTCTTCAGGTGATTTTTATTGTTTGATTCCTACACTTAATTCTGGAATTTTAAAAAAATGTGTTTTGGTTTAGTATTTACAGTTCTTTTGAAGTGAGAACAAGTAAAGTCCTTTTGCTTGAATTTTAAGTCTACCATTTACACCTGGGACAAAACTATTTTCTTTAGAGGTACATAAGCCCTAGTTGGAAAGCCCTGTTTCCCTTTATTCTAATAAGCAAAACGTTTTTTCTTGCAGGATCACCCTCCTGGGTGGAAAATACATTTTACCTACACTTACTTACATAGACTTACACAGGCCATTACTGAGCATGTGCTGGGGGTCACATACTGCATTATGATAACTGATCTTCACGTGTAAATGTATTTAATTCTCAGAACTAGAAGCAGTTGCTATATTTGTCCCACTTCACACATGAGGTAACTGAACCCTAGTGGGTGACAGAGCTCGGATTTCAGGCCAGTTCAGGCCCCTCCTCAGCCCAGGCTCACCCCCAACCCCCAAGTGGACTCTTCCAGCTGTTCCCAGCTGCGACCTCATGCACACGCATTGCTACACTTTTTATACTATCAGAGGCTACAATCTAAAATTTTCAAATTATTCATAATTCTGCCTCACTAAAATTTGCTATCAAAGCTGAATGAATACATCTTCCTAAATAAATATGAACACAATTTTCACATACGCCAACCCCCAGGGACTTTCTGAGCCCTCGGGCACCAGTTAGAACAGCTGCTACTCTACCTGTGGCCTCTGTGAAAGGCTGGTTTCTTTCCCTGGTCACCCTTCCTTCTCTCACTTTCTCATCGTATCCAAAATTCAGCAGAAGTCCACAGGGCACAGAGCTCAGAAGGTATTATCTGGCTACGAGTTTTTAATTTTCCTTGGAAAGTCTGAAGAGCTCCTGCAGACTCTGGGTTACATCTGGGCTTGTTAGCCTTCCTGCTGGTGGAACCATGCAGCTCTGGGCTGAAGCCAGCTTCTGGAAAAATGTCTCCTTTTGTTTCTCAGACACACATTGCCACATACTTTGCTATGTTGATGAGCAGCCTCGTTACTTGCTCCTGCTTTTTGGTTTCCAGGTCATTGAAGGGTAGGAGATGATTAGGAGGAAAAAACCCAGAAAAACATTTATCCTGAGGTCCCTGGATCCCTGAAGTCATAGAATTTACTAAACATCAGTGTTACATATATATTTTAAGGTTCATATTACTGAAAGGAGAAGAATTGATGCTTTCGAACTGTAGTGTTGCAGAAGACTCTTGAGAGTCACTTGGACTTCAAGGGATTCAAACCAGTCCATCCTAAAGGAAATTAGTCCTGAGTATTCATTGGAAGGACTGATGTTGAAGCTGACACTCCAATACTTTGGCCACCTGATGCTGATGCGAAGAGCTGACTCATTTGAGAAGACCCTGATGCTGGGAAAGACTGAAAGCAGGAGGAGAAGGGGATGACAGAGGATGAGATGGTTAGATGGCATCACTGACTCAAAGGACACAATTTGAGTAAACTCTAGGAGTTGGTGATGGACAGAGAGGCCTAGCATGCTGCAGTCCATGGGGTCACAAACAGTAAGACACGACTGAGCGACTGACTGACTGAACTGAATGGAGGAGAACATACATTTTAAGGCGAAACAGACAGTAACCTTTGCTGCCTTCTAAGAGGTTAGAGGGAAGTGGTGATATTGTTTCTATTACTCTGGATATAAATCCCTATTTCTCTCTCTCTATCTCAAAGACATTGATGAGGGAAGGAGACATGAGAGTGAGGCACAGCAATGAATTTTGTGTACATAATGTGAGTCTTGAACTTAGCTTGGGTCAGTGGCTGCAGGGAGTTGCCCTGTTCTGCGTGAATCAATTAAGATGACCCCGTGTTGTTTTGTTTTCCTCCAGAAGAGGGAGCTGTGCCATGCGGGGTCGGGGCGGGGGGC